>JAOEHY010008893.1:39854-59446 GCA_025447955.1 Psilopsiagon aurifrons
CAGCCACAGCTTCTCTGGGCACCCTGTGCCAGCGCCTCAGCACCCTCACAGGGAAGAGCTTCTGCCCGAGAGCTCATTTCAATCTCCCCTCTGGCAGTTAAAGCCATTCCCCCTTGTCCTCTCACTACAGGCCCTTCTCTAAAGCCCAGATCGCTCGTAGCCCTTTTAGGCACTGGCAACTACTCCAAAGTCTCCCCAGAGCCTTCCCTTCTCCAGGCTGAACAACCCAAACTCTTTCAGCCCATCTCCAGTGCAGAGCTGCTCCGGCACTTGGAGCATCTTTCTGGCCTCCCCTGGACTTGCTCCAACAGGTCCATGTCCTGCTTATGTTGAAGAAGGGTCTACAAGCTCATCTCAGGGGGAAGTACTTCTGGTGATTAAGAGAGGTCTCAGCATTGGGGAGGACACAAAGCTGGAGACACTTTGGTGCTGTTGCTAAAAGCAACATCCTAGAGCACCACTTGAGGAGCTGAGGGCTGTCGAGGAGAAACCCATTGATGTTGCATTTCCCAACGAAGCAATGACTGCCGCCAGCACAACATCCTTCAGGCATGCAGGGTAAAAAAAAGCTGTGGAGAAGCTTGTGGAAAGAAGCGAGGGAACCAGCCATCAGCCATGCTGCTGCAGGAGGCACAGGATGGGGCGCCCCTCGGAGCACTGCACGGAGCTAGGACGGCGGGAAGCAAATGAGGAGAACAAGAACATTTCCGGGTGTCAAATTTAGCTGGAAAGGAGCCTGCTTTGAATTGACTTCACATGGTACAGAGCAGCAACTGGCTCAGAAACAGACTGAAAAGTTTGTTCTCCTCAAGGCCAGCGCTTCGTGTGAGGAAGTTACAAGATGGATATATTTTACTTCGCAACGGCTGCTTTTACGTGGTGCTCTTGGCACCTCTCCTTAGGGGAGGCTCTAATCCCTGTCTCCAGTTATATCCTCACCCATCCACTGGTGTAGGGAGATGCTGCAAACTGGATACAACACCCCACACATCATCTATGGATGAAAACTAGCATGTGAGGGGAATCGGAAGCAAACAGGGCCCCAGACAGCAAGTGGAGAACCTGGCTTCAGAGTCTCTCTTGTTCAGGATGCAGAAGCACGCTTCGAGCCCAGCTCCAACTACATACAGCTCAACACAAGCCCAATTGACCTGCGAGGTCTCTGGGATGAGGTAGTCTCTTGTACGCCACGGTTACTGAAGCACAGCCTCTGCCGTCTCTGGAGCCTCCCACATCCCTTTCATCATTGCAGCGGCACCAACAATAAGTTAAACCACGCTGAAAACATGAGTGCTGTGAGCATGCCCCCAGCTTTCTGAAGAGAGCTGAGGCCTCCCTGCTGCGAGAATAAACAGGAAAAGCACAAGCAGAGCTAAAAGAAAGAAGGAAGAAGGACCACGGCAGCCTGAAGCCAAGGCAAAGTGCGTCTTTGCAAATGTCCTGCAGCTCCAACAAAGGAGCATCTCCCAGCAAACAGCCTGCATATGTTGGGGTCTGGGTGGCACAGGCAGGACCAGACTCCCTTGGGGCCAAGAGGGCAGCAGAATCCTGCCTGCAGGAAGAACTCCTGGCCATAGAGTTCTTCCAGCCACAGATGCTGGCTCGGCTGGGTGGGCATGCAAGAGGTACTGCAGCAAACACCATCAAAGCCAACCCTGCTCAGGGTGGGCGCCACAGCTATGTTAAACAAGGGCAGCAGAAGAGCTCATCACCTCTTGGCAACAACAAGATTGAAAGCAGAGTTTTAAGCAGTGGCAGAAATGTTAAAATTCCTCTCAGACAAAGAAGGAACTCAGCAAACAGCCCTTATCAGCTCCCCCCCCAAGGGCTGCTTATCTCTGCTTCTCAGTTGCTTCTTCTGGGATGGAAATAAATGGGCTGTATCAGGGAGTAGTTCCATCTCCAGACAATGTGAGGAGGAGCACGAACACCACGGCCCACGATGGGGCAAGCCATGCCTCTGCTGAGTCTGTAGTAAAGGATTTGCATGTGTTTGTGCACATGTTAACATGCAAGATTTGGAATCCCTCAAAAAAGCAATTGTCTGCTCAGCTCGGATGGGGTACATAACCCAAAGGGGCAATTCCCCTCCTGCTTGTCTTAAGGCGTACAGAGCAGCCTGATTTTTTTCCATCATTCTGACTGCAGTGAGGCTGTTGGGTCAGTCACCAACCAGTAAATCACAAGACGTCTCAGAAACAGGAGAGGCTGAGGATTTGGGGCAGCTCATGTGACCCCTGAGTTTCTTAACAAGGGCGTCTTATTATCCCTGCCTGTTATCTCCTCCCCTCATTTGAGAGCTAATGAGGCATCTTTCCACCCCTGGCGAGCTCCAGCTATGCAGAACCATTTCTCCACACTCCGCAGGCATGGCAAACATTTATCTAACTGAAAAATTAACACAGTCCTTCGCTGCCATAGGGAGAGCACAGCAGTATGGGCACCACTCTCCTATTTCACAACTGGGAAGCTGAGGTTTGGGGGTACCCACAGGCAGCACCCAACCATGGCTTCCCCTGAGCATCAGCATCATCAGAGGAACCCCAAGCTTTTGTGCTCAAAACAGGCAGTGGGAGCTGAAGCTCTGCCTCCTTCTCCAACTTCTCTAACATTGTCTTTTGAACCAAAAGCTCCCAGTAGCCCCAGGTAGCCACGAGTAGCACGTAGCATCTCTGGAAAGGTGTGCAACAGGCAGGGAAACACAGAAAAGATGGAAGAGTTGCAAGTCAGACTCTCATCCATCTTTCCTATCCATCTTCTCTACCCACTTGATTTGTTGGAGACACACTAGATTTCCAGTGCTGCTTTGTTTTAAATCCCCTCTGGCCTCCACAGTACCAACAACAGCAATTGCGAATGCATCCAGGTTGGCACTGAAGCTTTTACTACAAACTCCATTTCCACTCCTGGAAAAATCCTCCTCTCTGGCTGAAGCTGTCCATGCTCAGCCTCAGGTTGAAGTCTAATTTTAGTTTTAAGACTCTTTAAAAATCCTTTACCATTCCAAAAGTTATTCTTGCTTAATTAAGAAAGGGAAAAATAGAACTATCTACAGTATTGCCAGTTGTAGCCACGTATGAGCGAAAGCTGTCTCCAAGTTGGTCTGCTTTCATGGCAAACCAGGACCTTCAATTTAACAAGCAGATGGAACATCTGCCTGTGGGTCCCCACTGCCCTGTCCCCAAGCCCCTGCTTCCCTGTGGCATGGCTCTGAGCAGCCTCCAGGCTACTTCCAGTTTTGCTGTCTGCGGTCTTAGGCACGACATTGCAGACATCAATCATCAGCACACAAGGCTGTGCTCCTCCCAGATGAGACCAAGAAACTGGGAGAAAACGCAATACAACGTACAGGCCCCCAAATCCTTCATCTAGGCTGTCCTGGTGCCCTCTTGGGCAAACAAGGAACCAGGACCATAGCTCAAAACCATGGTCAGACCTTTCAGCAACACCCCAACATGAATTCAACCCCAAGCAACATTTCCAACCTGCGGTTAATCACACTGTGGAAGCGGGGGAGTGTCACAAGTCATTCTGAGGAGCCCAGAAGCATCCCAGGGCTCTGAAGTGAACAGAGGTCCCTGCTTGGGCTCCAGTTTCTCCTTGTGAGCTGGTAAGAGTCCAAGGGTGCTTAAACACCCTCCTGACCTGAACCGCATTGCCAGGCTGCTCCTGTGAGCTGCACCCCATGACATGAACCGTGAAAACTGTGTCGTATAAAGATGAGATGGTTAAATTAAGGGATATTAGTAACTCAGCAGATCTCAAAAGAACTCTGTATTTGGAGTCATCAAGGTATTTTGCAGTATAGAGGTTAGACAGAGGTGGGGAAAGTGCAATATCCATGTGAGCTGCAGATCAAGCAAGGGGAATAGAGAGAAGAACTAAAACAAGGTGCTGTGAACCCCAGCCTGTTTCCCATCCATGCTACCAGGAGAAAACATGTCCAACAGGCTGCTCTGTCACAGCTGAGATGATGGAGGCAGCCTGCCAGCTCACAGGTTTACCACTCATCACAAAACATATTTATGTTAGGTTGCTTTGGTTGGTTCCCCCACACCTCAAAGCTCTCTTAGCAAGCAGAAACAATAACAAACATGTATTTTATCCTGGTCATGGAGAAGAAATCAAACCCCTTGTTTTTAGGCTGAAGAGAACTGGCTCAGTAACAGCAATAACAATCCCAAAGCTGGTGGGCAAACAATGCTGAAGATAACCTCACGATTTTGGAAGGCAGGGGAAGCTAATAGGATGGGCAGGCACAGGAGCTGTAGACACCGCAAAGGGGTTTAATGCCCCCCATAACAGGACAAACCCAACCCCACTGCCCTGGGAACCCAGTGACAGGGATGGAGCAGAACCCTCATCAAACCCTCCCTTTGGCCTGAGTTCAGCAGCACTCCCCTCCATGAGCAAAGCCCCTGTCCTACCCTGTGGGTTAGATGGGTCACACGCTATTTATACTATTTGGTGGCTTCTCAGCCTAACAAGATGCAGAGCTGCATCACAGGGTGGTTTCTTTCTGCTGCTTAACTGAAGGAACTTAATCACCTCCAAGCCTGTGGTTCTAGCCAGATTTAGGCCCTCCTTCTAGATCCCAAACCAGCTCCTCATGAAGAAGCTTGCCTCTCTTTAGCATGTGGGTCCTCACTGTCCTCCCAAGTTTGCAGAACCCTGGTCTCTTCAAGGCACCATTTATCTTCTTGCCCCTCTCTTTCCCTACGCTGTGCCAGGCTTGCAGTCCATCTCACTGATCTCAGCCTAACTTAAGCAGGTTTCCAGTGATCTGCCCCAGGGCTGTAAGTTCTATTTTAAGGGACTCCACCAGTTTGCATTTGCAGTGTGACAAGCAGAAACCACGGGAAGCAGTAAACAAGCTGCAATTCAAGCACCTCCCAGGCCATATATCCTAAAGGAAAAAGCCTGGCTGACAGGCAAAATGCTCAGAAGCAGGATGAGCAGGACTGAAAATTGAAATGATTTCAAAACTTAAGGCTTAGACGCATCCCCTGAGACAGGCAATACCAACCCGCTCGTGAAAGCAACCACTTTCAGCCTCATCTGTGTACGTGCTGGCTTAGCCTGAGCAACTCTGCCAGCAGCAAGTGCGCAAGGCTGGGTCATTTTGTTAAGCCGAATGTGTCTGGTAGAACATACGCAACGGGAGAAGATTAAAATACGCAGCAAAATATAATCTTGTTAGCGGCAGATAGTTTTACTTTACAAATCTTTATCGCAGGCTCTAGCTGGCACCCTTATAAACACAACAGTGATGTGAGACATGTAAGTGCTCCCTCAGTAGGAGAAATAATTGCTGAACAAAAAATAAGTGAGATAAGTTACAAGGTAAGAGAGCTAAAACTAAAAGGATGACACTGCATCTGGTGTGAGTAATTATTTTGGCATCATTCTATCCGGCGCTAATCCTCAACGGCTTGAAAAGATTCAATCAGTGTTTAGGACTGCCACAGAATTAGGGCTACAAAACAAAGAGTAACTGGATTAAAATCTTGCTATGGTCACAGGTCACGTCTGTGTCACATCTGCTTAAAATGTTCTTTCAAGGAACAAGAGAAAAAGGAAATTTGACTTGGAACGATTGCATTAAAAAACATTCCCCCAGGTTGCAGTTCAAGGTTGGTTTATAGTGAGGCATTCTGGCATGAAAAAAGAAGGACGTAGAAAGATTATTACTTTAAAACTCTCTACCCTCAGGAAGGCAAAACCACCACAATAAACATCTGAACAGTAATGTCCTCAGCCACAACACCAGCCTGCACGCAGGCTGCTCAGAAAATGCGCAGAGAACCCAGGCTTCCAGAAGCTGCATTTACCAGAGCAAAGAAATTAACACTGAGAGATGAGGATTTTTGATAGTA
This sequence comes from Psilopsiagon aurifrons, assembly GCA_025447955.1. NCBI lineage: Eukaryota > Metazoa > Chordata > Aves > Psittaciformes > Psittacidae > Psilopsiagon > Psilopsiagon aurifrons. Next base: position 45,731 of record JAOEHY010008893.1, read on the forward strand.
CTTATTCCTATTTGGAGCCAGCTGAGCCTTCCTGATTATCTCTTAAATGAAAAATCCATTACGGTGGCATCAATGTTTCTCCCCGACTTCCTGCAGCTGCAGAAATGCAATTTAACAATTAACCTTTTCCAGTTGTAAACAACAAGAACAGCAAAGGCTGCGGGAAAAAAAGCGCAGCCCCCTCGGAGCTCACCACCAACAGCACACTGAGCAAAGTCAGCACGCAGCTACGTGCTTTCACAAGAATGCTCCTTATTCCACCTCCTCTTTCCTACTTTCTATCCCTCCCGAAAATCCACGACAACTTTGAAGTTGCTGCCAAAAGGCACTTTCTTACCTGTTCGCACCGATGGCAACAGCACAAGAGGAGAGAATCCAACGGGTTGCTCAGCTGTCCTAGCTGTACCAGTCACCATTCGGCTGGTGGGCAGCTCCAGGACCAGCCCAAGCACCGCAGTGCCATAAAGCATCCCACCGCCCCGACACACGCTGCCTGCCACCAGACAGGCTTTTGTCAGAGCCCTTCAGACCGCGGCATGTCCCCGAAGGAAACGTGCCATGGAATAACGTACAATTCCTGCCCCGCGTCCTGAGCTCTCGCTTCAATTGCCCTGCTCTGAAACGTGGCTCTGGAGGGTGCCCTTCGTCTCTGCTCTCAATCCAACTGAATTCAGCAGCTCCCCCTTCCAGCCCGCCTCTTGCTAAATGACCCTTCGAGGTGGCAAGAGAATGTCCGATCTGCTCTCCCAGCACAAAGCATTAACGAGGACAGATGCAACCCATGGAGAATAATTGCCGGCGTGGGAGCGGCGCGGGGCTCTGCTGTTGCATTGCTCTCCTCTCCTGCATGCTAATGAGCAATGATGTCAGCAAGCCAAAGTCACCGCATCCGGACCACGCCACGGCCCAAACACCCTCCCGTTTATTTACAGCTGCTCTTCGGAATCAGTGAATCCTGTGAGCTGCTTAGGGAAACGGAGAGGAATGATCCCCCCCCCCCCCATCCTTCTCGCTGGCTTGCTTGTTTTCAAAGAGTTGGCGCTGCACCAGCAGCCCCAAAAATGAATGGTGTGAAGACACTAATTATCCTTCCCCAAACTATCATCTTTATTTGGTGCTGACCGAATCTCAACTTGCTGTCAAACTTCAGGCATTGCTTCTGAGGTATGCAGGCTATTGAAGCAACCATCACTGAGCAACGTATAATTTTTCTCCTGGCTTTCAATACCCTCTTAATTATTTTCTGTAGTTGTTTGCTATTGATTCCCCACTGGTTTTTAGACGCAGCATGTTTGTGCACCAACAGGGCTAAATATTCTGGGACATATAAGTTATTAGCATGGCATTTTGGTTACCATGTATGTTAACACATTTTCTTCCATACGGCCCCGAGAGATGCAAGATTTGCACCTTTTATGTGTATCTCAGGTACTGTGAGCCACAGAAATACACCATCCCAACAGCGATGATGAAGACTCCTGCCATGCTTCTCTCCCCTCGGAAAAGAAAAGGCAGAGAGTGAGCTACACTGCCAAATCTCTTCTGCTGCTCTTAAAGCCCATTGCTTGGGAATTAGGTGGTCACAAATGAATCTCTAATTCAAGTCAACTGGAGGAGAGTGTACTTCTTAGCTTCTGCGTTTGCAAAAAGTGAGTGAAATTATAAAACCTAGTTTCTGTGGACTCAGAAACATACAGAAAATAAATAAAACTTGCCCAACATGTAGTGCTTTTCTAGCATGCTCCTGACTTTTGGGGTCTGGCTCCAGATTTTGGAGCGCTTGATATTTGGCAATGTTAACTGCATTTACAGAACCCAGAAGGATGCAGAAACTACAGCTGTGAGTCTTCCTGCAGTCTCAAATGCCTTAAATTATTATTATTAAGGCTCATAAATTAGGTTTCATTATATGGAATTACATTCAAAATCTCAAGGTCAGACTTTCCTTTCATGGAGGATGGTGCTGTGTCACCTCCACTTCTACTGGGGACGGCTGAAATGCAAAGGAGAGTCCTTCCAACTACACAGAGCAGTAGAACTCGAAGGAAAAAACTCCCTTGAGCCTCCAGCTTGTTAAAGTGGTGCATTTTGCCCCTTCCAGCTTGCACTGGGGTTGTGCATAGGCTGCCAGCTGCCTCTCTATGGTTAACATGCCAAGGCCACAAGATGATGCATTTTTCCTCTTAAATTCAGAGCATATTAATTACAATACAAAGGAAATGAGACAAAACTGACTTGGGCAAAAGCAAATAAAGAAGCCTGCTTATAAAATGGTAATGTTGAGCAGAAGTGCTGTGGAGCAGAAATTACCCATGTTTACTGTAACAATCTTCCCCACAAACCTACTGCTAAAAGCACACAGCAGTGACTCAGGGCTACAACTGGCACAAAGAATACATGTCCCTCCGCACAGCAAGTCCTGTAGGTGCCAATTTTCAACAAGTAAAATGCCTGACTTCATCTGCATTAACTTCCAAGAGCAAAGGACCATTAGCTATAAGGGGTCTTTTAATGCTCCAAGTGCCACTTGAGCAGGACCAACCAGCCCGCCCTGTGCTCAGAGGGAAGGCTGACAGAGCTGTTTTAGCCAAGTGGATCACCCAAGAAAGGGATCACCCCAGAAACTGCAAACTTTTTAAGTATAAATTGATCCACAAAGACAAAATGGGAGTTAGAATCATGAGCTGATGTAATCTTACGGTCTTGCTAATACCACCACTTATAACATCTCAGCTATGAGCAGAAGAGCTTTGTATCTCCAAACAGCATGTATAATCGTCATCACTCCTGGCAGTCTTCTTGTTCCAATACTTGCAAAGCTAAACAGCCACTAAATCCAACAAACTGGCTCTTCTGAGATGAGAAATCAGATTAGAAGCTGTCCCATTTGGCCACACAGCTGTCTTAGGAAAGTGGAAATAAGCCTTCCTGCTATGAAAGCTGCTGGTTCATTGGCAATTGCTCCATATTACTGTTACCTCCTGCAAGGCTTGTGAAAAGGTCATGGATTGGAATAACTCCAGAAGGCACACAAGATTTCTTGATGGATTCTGCACATTATGCAGGTGAAACGGGTGTCTCATTAAGCAGCAAGAAAAATACCAAACCAGTGGAGGACATTATCAAAGGTCACATGAAGGACTTGCACCATTATGAGGATGGACACTAACAACTGCCAGCAACAAAGCAAATGACCAGAAGTAAAACCTTAGCTACTGAAATAAAGAAAGGTTAAGATCAGGAAGCCTCTGCTTAGGTACAAAGGTAAGAGATGGATAACTCTGCTCATAAAGGTAGTCACACCCTTCTGCCCTTTGCTGCTAGCTTTAAAGACAAAGATCCAAATGCAGCCAACTTCAAACTTTCTGCCATTTGCATAAACTCATCCCTTTGGCTAATTTAACAAATCACAAATTTAACTATTTTAACAAAAAAAAAGTCCATGTTTCATAAACACTGTATTTTATCACCTTGGGATATTGATCGTCCATCAATCAATAGAGCTCCATGTGACATGGTTTACTCTCCCAATGACAATGAGCTACATGGCATGGCCACGTGCAGTGACAGCAGACTGGTACCCTCAAGGTCACCAGGCTACTAACCTGATGAATGGCAGATCAAGTTGCCTTTCTGAATTATTTAGTGAGCATCCTCTGCAGCAGCATGCCACGGGACTGCACAACACTGCTACCTTGGGAAGTCACAGAGGCTCCAGCCTCAGCTGCCCTGAAATGCTGCCTGTGGGGGGCATGAAGGCTGTCCCCTGTGCTGCATGCAACAGGATCAGTGGGATGGCAGGTCTCCCACCAGCACTGAGCCCGTTCTGGCTCACAGTGACAGGCACAATAACAGATTGCTTTCCCATCGTTCTTTCTACCCACAGAAATGCAGAATTGGATACTCACAGTGCTTTTTTCCCCCTCTGTTCCCACGCTCGTCCCTGTAATTTGCAGAGAAACCTCTGCTCACAGAGCCAGCGCTCCTGCCTGGGTGCCAGGATGGGTCATGCCCAGCATGGTCCCACTCAGAGCTGTGCTTCCATGGGGAAGGCTTAAGCAGGAGAACAAGAGGCTGGAAAGGGTACAGCTTAGTAAACATCGGAGGAGAAAGGCAGAGGTACTGCAAAAAGCTGTTAGCAGTGAGCAGAGAAGTGAGGCAGGGTCCAGCCCACTCCTCCTGACAAAATGCCTGGCTCTTTGGAAGGCACACAGAGATGTGCCCAAGGTATGGGGAAAGATCCTTGGAGAACTAAAGTAAAGAAATACAGGTTAGGACTTTCAATGAGGTTGAGCTCTCTTTTTAATTCTTGTAATGCTTTTAAGCAAGTCAGCAGATCCTCCCCACACCTCTCAATGCCAGAAGCAGCGGTGTCTTACCTAAAAGAAAAATGGGATGGAGGGAGGGGCAGAGAGACCAACATCAGCTCATTAATCCCCAAACCTTGGCCTCCTCCACTTTTCCTCAGGGCTGATATTTGTGGCTGCTGCCTGAGATAGACCCTCTCCTACTGTCACCATCGCTGCACTCCTTTTCGTCAGAGCCATGGGTAAGGATCTGTGCTCGCAGGCTGCAAGAAGGAATTTAGTTTCTAAACCACCATGCAGCCCAGCAGCTGCTGGCACAGAATGAGAGGTACAGCCCAATCTGAGGCTGATTTTAGAGACTACTTTCTGTATTTCCTAAGGATTCACCCAGAGAGACAGGGCTGACCCTTTCAGCACCCTCCGGTGCACGGGGAGAGCAGGGTGACAAGCCTGTGCCTTCCGTGTCCTCTGGCAGCACCAAACCACCCAAAGGCAAGGATGATGCTGCAGCACACTGAGCTGTTCCTCATGAGCATCACTGCCCTGAACCTCCAATGACAAGGCACCCCAAAATGACCGCCACCTACTGACTGTCCCCACCCCACCACGGACTCCCAGATCGCGGACAGGCACTGTACGCTCCTATGCAACATGCGGAACACGCCATGGATGGCATTTCAATCCATCACTGTATCTCTATTTTTTTTAATCAACTTAATGCAAGAAGCTTTGGAGAGCTTAGCAATATTAAGGTTTCCCATAGCCTCCGGCTTTAACTCAGCAATACCGTGTCTTCTACTTTTGTAGGCTGAAATCAAATTTGTAACTGAATGCAAACAACAATCTGGATGCTTGTGTGGTTTTCTCCCCTTTGCCAGCCCTGATCGTATTCTCATCTGAACACTTTTTAATCGTGTCCTTTAATGATGTCTACGAAAGCCTCATTAAAGTGCGGTATTGTAATTTAAGCTAAATAAACTCAACACAGTTACATATTTTTTAATGACATATTTTTCTTGGGGCCTTTCCATGAATAAAGCGTTCACTGAAAATATGCTGTGAAGGAAGCGCATAAATCTTCAGCTTATCTGGTGGTATGTTCTCCAAAGATCTAAACCTCTGATCAGCAACAAATTAACTTTCCATTTACACAAAATAGAAGATGTATTTTCAGGATAACCAACTAACCCTGCAAGTCTGCATTAACATGTGCCTTGGCAGCAGCTCAGGACTCCCTCGCTGCCGCCCTTCTTGCTGCCTGACTCTGTCAGTTGCTGTCACGTTAGATGGTTTTTATTCTATCTTTTGGCTTCAAACCTGTCTAAGAGAGCATTTCGGGTCACTGGTTATGCCCTGAGTATTTCTTGCCTTTGCTTACCGAGCTTCCCTCTGCTTTAGCTATGCGCAACCTGGTCCTTCACCCAGAAGCTGTGCATCCCCCCTCAGGACTGGGATATGATGCTTAACCATCTCTGTGCTCAGAGGTGAGTCTCAAGTTCTGGCCAAGCAACACAAGTCTGATTTTTACCTCCCTAAACCAGACTGCTTATTGGGTCATGAACAGAAATGGGCTTTCATGGTCCTTTCAAGTCTGGAATTATCCAGTGTATTTGCAAACACAGGGAGATTTGCCATGGTCAGGAAGGCACGCGGCTCCTCACTTCCTAACTGCTCAGTGGAAAGAAAGGTGACAAAATAGGTGTTTATGTCATAATTGAGAGCATGAAGTAGACCTGAATGATATAAAACCAGCCAGGGCAAGCAGATGGACTGGAATGTGTTATTTTGGTCCACCCCAAGCTCCATCCATTACAGGACTTCTACAATCCAGCTAACCTCAATTTTAAATACATTTTAAACCCTCAACAATAAAACGATGGAAAGTGGCATCTTGATTTAAACCTGAATGTTGCCCAGCTTAAGACCATGGCTCTGTATCCTGCCTGGAGCACACAGAGTAGGTCAACACGTCTTGGGCTCTGTAGAGGTTTACAGCCTGGCTGCCCCACTGCCTGAAGCTGGATGGAGCTCCAGCATCCCCGAGACAGGCTGGCACTGCACACAAATGGAAGAGATGTTTGCTGTTCTTCCCTTTGTTTTAATTAGTAATAACAATTTGTTATCGTGGCTTGACATTTGTTCATACTTAGGAATAAATTGCTTCCTTGAATGATATGCTGAGATTACCACGGGCTTTCTGTGTTTGTGTTGGTTTTAGTAGCTCATAACAAACCATGAAATTCATTACTCTTGCCATAAGCACCCAAGAGATGTGCCAACCAGGGTGTGATTTATACACAGCACGACTCATGGAAATTAAAAGGTTTTAATGTTGCCTGAAAGAAGTCAAGAGTTTGAAATTTTATACAAATAAATTACCAAAAAAACCCCCATAATAAACCCGGATGTGAGCTACTGCATTGCTTTGTCTGCCTAAGGATAAATATTAAAGTCAGGGTAAAATTAGCTCACTAAATATTAATTAAGTGTCTAATTTGAACAGCCCTTTAAGAGATAAGCCTTCTGGCCTGCAAATTACTTCATCCTCAGCTTTTTTTCTTAACTGCTTGGAACCTATATATAAAAGAAGATATTTAACAGCAAAACTTCTCTGCTACATTATAATGGGCAAAACATTCCTACTGAAATAAACCACTGGAAAACAGTCCTGTGCCTCACCATCCTTAATGAGAAAAGTCTGTCAGTCATACCCCAGCCCCATTTCTCCATGCTGCGTCAAGCCTCGAACATCAAACTCAATATACCATTCGCCAGCCCCATCAAGATCTTTAGAGCTGCTCAGTCCGTCAGGGAAAGGTCAGCGCATCACTGGCTGACGGCTGCCTGCTTCCAAACGCAGCATCAATCACAGCCCTCATCAAAGGCAGCCACAGCAGTGCGAATGTAGCTGGAAACGTGCATCCCTTCTTTGTATAACCTGCCATCCTCTAAACCTGCTCCCCTGGTTGTAAAACACGGCTATGCTTTTATCTTATTGTGATCTATATAGAAAGGTAACTAAATCGTCTGTTAGAGGAATGGGAGGGGATCAGGACCCACGGGGAGGAATTAAAACTGTATCAGGAGAGGGTGAATCAGAAGCATGGTCCCTGACTCCAGCACTGGTTCCCTACTACCCCCGATCCCAACCAATTCCCACTTTCCCTGATGGGTCCCATGCAGGCGGCATCACAGGAGCATCCCTCTATGCCACACAAGCCTCAGCATCTAGAAATAACCTCCAGTGAAGGGTCAAAGTCGCCTTACAGGGAGATGCTGATTGCTGCCATCACAGCCACACCGAGGCATGGCTCACAGATGTCCCAGCCAGGGGACTTCAGGAGTGCCCTACACTCAAGGGGACATCAGCATCACTGTCCCAGGCTGCTGCTTCCCTCCAAGCATGCTGCCCATAGCTTGTTTGAACCCATGAGGGCATCCTGCCCACAGCTCGAGTACCACGAGGGGCGGAGAAACCCAATCGACCGCCACTAATTGTGGGGACGCCAGCATTAGGGAATGATATTGTTCCTGTCAGCCATTGCTCATTAAACACGCTGAAAACCACAGGCCATTTCCTCCCCTTTTTTCCCCTACAATGCTGTGCTGCACACAGCATTATCTTCAAAGGGCGAAGCAAACATATTTGCTAAACATAAGCAGGCTAAACACATCAGCCTTCTAGAAGCAATTACTGCTGCTAGAGATGTACTGAGTTCCATTGTTTTGTGGTTCAGAAAGCATTTTGCTGGCTGCTTTGGAATGGGGCTGTTCCTCAAAGCAATTGACAAGGAATAACCCCTCCCCAGGTAAGTAAAACCCAGGTGGGCATCCAAGGGAGTGGAGCTTTCTTTTTGCTGAGCATTTAGGATACACTCATAGTGTATCCTTGCAATAAAAGAACAGCAATTCGGGGGTCAGGCTCCCATGGCAGAAAGGTGAGGACATTTCTGGAGAACAGTGGATGGATTAGAGCTGGAAACCTTCCTGCAGCATAGCCAGACTGGAGGGGATTGCTCTGACTGGTATTTAGACTGGTTGCACTGGTACAGGGCAAAACACCCCAAAATACGGAGGAAAAAGGCCATGAAGCCAGTGCTGACATTATCTTCTTCCCTCCATCCCAAACAGGTTGAGATGCTCCAGACCAGGGTAGCTCATCTGGCTGAGAACCTTGTAAATGAGGAGTTGGGGCAACATCTCACCTTTCCATGGCCTTATTTCAGGGCAAACAGCTCAACCCCCCAAATTCCTTCTCTGCGCAAACTGTAATCATTCCCTTTTACCAGTGCAGCATAGCAGAGGGAGGAGGGCAGTTGGGCTCCCTCTAGTACATAGCACTTCAAGCATGCATGTCAAAAAGATGGGCAACCATGGATGACCAGAGAGACAGCTGGGTGAAGGAGAAGGGAAGCTCACAATGCTGGCGAGACTATTATAATTAGTGTAATAAGCAGCAATCACAGCTTGGCAGCTGCCTTCCCGCCCTGAGCGGCTGCTATGTGCATAAACCCATGGCCAAGAAGGATTTTGACACTTGCTGTAACATCGCTGCTTTGAAAGAAGTTTTGACTTGGTGAAGTTTCCATTCCATGTAAGACGCAGAGGAAACCACTCACTGCATTCCCAGCCTCTCCACCTTCACCTGAGCAAGCAGCACCCTGTGCTAGTGGAGTGGACTTGAAACTGGGTTTAGTTTTGGTGTCAACTATGATTTTGCACATGGCTTTGAGCAAAACCTTGTCACCTCCATGTATGGAGTATGTTGAACCTGCAAACCTGCCATACTCAACTTTCTGAGGTCCCTGGAGTTTCAGAGATGAGCTCTTCTACAGAAAATGGCAAAACATGACAAAAATAATTTACATTGGGCATATATATCCATCCTCCTGGGGTGGGCTCATGTCCAACATCCTTCTCCAAAGCATCCCCAAGATACATTCCTTTGAAACACACCTCTCCCCATCCCCGCCAGATTTGCAGACAGTTGGCACTGAGTATGTAGTACAGAAGAGTTGCTCTGCAGCCCACCAAAAGCCAAAGCAGCCATGGTTTAACAAACGAGATGTCTCGATAGGAGAATATTTGAAAGGATTGGAAAGCAGGTATCGTATACTGGAGTGCAATGACTATTTGTACTACCAAGAGCTAATTGGTTTGGAAACATTTAAAAAGGTGGAGAAGTTACGGGGGAGGATGCTCATTTGAAATCAGTTGGGGATTTAGGTGAAAATGCTGCTTGCTGGAAGCTCACCAGCACAAGAATCAGGCACCAGGCATCCCTAACCACCAGATTTAGGGGTCGGATCATCATTCGCAGCCAACACGCGTTGCAAAGTTGCTTATGTGACAGGCTATGGGTCCTAAGCTGCAAAATATGCTGTGGCTTGGACCCAGACTAATCCTGACTCATTCCTGGTCCTTGTGCTCCATGAGGGATTGCTCTTCTCACTTCCTTCCTACTACCCCCTGTTCTAACAGAGGTGGTCAAGGAAAGCAGTCAGATACACAGAGTATGTGGATATTTTGGCAGTAGCCAAGGATTCAGCTCCCACTGTTTTTTAGTGGGTGTTAGACACTGAGAAAGCATTTACTGGGAAGATGTTTGGAGGTGTGAGCTCTAAGCTCTTCATGCAAGGGACAGTTTCCTACAGTGCTTAAGAAATTGAGAACATGGAGACAATGAGTAACATGCTTGGAAAGCAGGAAATGTTTACATCGAGGAGATTTAACCCCTTGTGAAAGAACGAAGCCCCAGGCAGGCTGGGCAGGGATGCTCAGGAGTAACTGCAAACAGGCAGTGACCAGGATGTCAACAAACACTGCACCAACTGGTTAAAAAACACAGCATGTGATGCCAGAACAAAGATTTCTTTAACTTCCTAGCGCAAAGAAACGTATTTGTACATCCTTGACAAGCAGCAAGTCAAAGCAACGGAGGAGCATGAGCCGTTTGCTGTGACACTGACCATCCCCAGCTCCTGGATGGGACACAGCTCATGAGAGAGCTTGAGAAGAGAAGGCTCTGGGGAGACCTTAGAGCAGCTTCCAGTACCTAAAGGGGCTGACAAGAAAGCTGGAGAGGGGCTTTTTACAAGGGCCTGTAAGCACCGAACAAGGGGAATGGCTTTAACCTGACAGAAGGGAGATTCAGATCAGATATAAGGAAGGTCTACCTTGTGAGGGTGCTGAGGCGCTGGCACAGGGTGCCCAGAGAAGCTGTGGCTGCCCCATCCCTGGCAGTGTTCAAGGCCAAGTTGGAAGGGGCTTGGAGCAACCTGCTCTAGTGGAAGGTGTCACTGCCCATGGCAGGGGGCTGGAATTGGATGAGCTTTAAGGGCCCTTCCAATCCAAACCATTCTGTGACAAATGGATTGCAGAGACATCTGCACTGAGTCTATTCGTTAATTAGTCACGATTAGGTTTTATTAGGTTATCCAGTAGGTATTCAGGTTAAGGAGGCAATTCTCCTATAGCTGTATAAGTCCCTTCTACACTTGTTAAGAAGTAGGACAAAGCTGTCTCCCAGTGACAGTAAGGCCAAGTTGAACCTTCTCTCACCTGGAGGCACCTGAGGGTGCAGCCTGAACTGAACGAGTCATTTGCTGTGGCTAATGGCATGGGACAGGACCAGCATCACAGACCTTCGACCCCAAATCTATCAGACCTGTGCTACCAGTACAGCCTGTGGCACGAGCCTGGGGCCGGTGTCAGGCTCAGCATCCCGATCTAAAACAAGGTGTCCTATAATGTGACATAAGACCCTGTCTCATCTCAAAGAAATATTTAACTCATCTGGCTGCTACTGCTTTGATCTTCCACTTACGCTGTAGGAAGTTTAACATCCTTTGTCATGATCCTGTATCTGAGCATGCAATGGCCAGTAAAATAAACCTACTGCAACCATTCAAATAGTTTCACTGAAACATAAGAAACACTTTAGATTTACAGCACCAGAGTAATTTGATAACTTGTGTTGGTAATGAAACAAGCATTAACAGCATTTTATCAGCAGTTTTAATCTTCCTGGCATCATTTCATGCCCACAGACAACTTCACTCCATAACTTGATACCTGCAGCATATGCTGGACAAGACCCCCCGCCGCAGCCAACTTCCAGTGCCCTGAGAACTCAATCTCTGCTAATCCCAGCCCTTTACAGCAACTCAGCAATCTAAAATCTAAAAAGGAGACACATGAAGTCACTTAGGCTTATCTCTCTAATTGTCTGCCTGTGAACCAGGGGTTTGGTGTCAGTTACTTGCACTCACCTAAAGACATGAAAGAAAAAACAGACCTAGAATATTTACTGCGAGCATTTTCACTAAGTGAAACTATTGAAATCCTGCTTACTACTGCAGCTCCAAATGCAGTGCTAGCTGTGAGGAACACATCGCGGTAACAAAGCAAGTGTTCATGCCTTTCCTCTGCAGCAGCGCTTTGAAGGACTAAGGCTGTGAAACAGGCTCCAACTCTCCTGGCACCTTTCTTGCACTGCCCAGTCCACCACACAGTAGAAACGTTAATGAATGCCATCTTATAAATATTTAATGCACATTTTCCTGCGAGCCCTGTGATTAAATAGCCACTTCCTTCCCCAGGCCCACCTTTCATTTTTATCTTTGCACAAAATACCAACAGTTGGAACTATACCCATGCGACCGAGCTGCTGGAAACGCCACTGCCTAAACCAACAGCAAGAGGGCAAAATCCAAACACAAACTTCCAAGGAATGTAAAGAGAAATCTAACCCAGTCAGAGCAAATATTTAACCTCAGGTACCTCCTCCCAGGATTTGCAGGGAAAGAAAAGCAGAGGGGACAAGCCAGCAATATACTTTCTTTTTGAGTGTAGTTATTAGCTTGGTTTTATTGTCTCATTCCATTGCATTTGGAGGTAGTGGCCACAACAGGGGGGACTGCACACACCACTGTGACACAGGCATCCCTGGACTCTGCTCCTACACCAACCCCTGAGCTGCAACTCTCCCATCTGAAACTTGGACGATGCCCATGATTGTCCGAGGTTACACAAGCAATCCAGGACAGACATGGAAGAGAACATGGATCACCCAAAGGTGTCACCGTTGCTGCTCTGGTGTTGCTGCATCTGTGATGCTCACCCGTGGTGTCTAAAGCACAGATGACCACAAGATCCGCCTCGCATTCATCACGTCATGGTAATCATGATATAGAAATACTCGGATATTGTTTTCTAAGCCATCAGAATTGATATATTCCAGCCTTTCCCACCAACCCTCATCTCAGAAGCTATTTTGCAAACCAAACCAAACCAAAAGCTGCAACCCTCCTTGGGATCATCCAAGACCACAAAAGTATTGCCAAGTGTCCAGCACTAGCCAACAGAGAGAGCACTGGTTACAAGGTCTGCGCACGCTGCCAGATGTGACACATGAGATTGAGTGCTGCCATCCAAGCACATCTCAGCTGGATCAAGTGCGGTGCAGCAGGCATGTTCGTGTGGCTCCCCACAGCTCTGCGTCATGGGGTGATGCTCTGGCTTTTACATGGGCCATTGCAAAAGATTCATATGAGAGAGGATAGCTGTACCATCCAAATTCATGCCTAACTGCTAAAAATATAAAAGACTCAAAGGAATAAGGCTTGCATGTGTCAGAACTTTTGGTAATTCCTCCCAAATACATAATTTTTTGGCACAGATACTAAAATGTAACTGGAGGGCAAGCATTTAGTTCTATTTTAGCTGGGAGAGTCCCAGCTTCTGTCTCTCCAATTTATATATGGAAGCAGGCTCATCATGCAATACGTGTTTCAGCGAGTTCTGCATCAGGGAAGGGTGTGAAGCTAAGGCTAACAAGGGGAATATCATTAAGAATAATAAACAGTACAAAAGCATGAACAAATAGGCTTGTCTGAAGCACAGGCCGCTGTTACATGTGTCACAAGGAGCCTCCAAAGTGAAAAAACTGAGTCTTTCTACTCTGAGATATGGGAGAGAAAGCAACAAATGGTGGTGCGTGGGCAAATACTGGTGAAGAACTGGTGCCAACTGGTGAGGCTGCTTCTGTAGTGCTGTGCAGAGACACTGTGGCAGTGCTGTACAGTAATGCATGGGAAATTTAAAGGCCTCTTGAGATTAAAACTTGCATTTTACCCCCTAGAACTGACTTTGAAACACCACTCCATCCCCAGCCCAGTTAACACACACAAACAGCACATTCAGAAGGCTCTGTGGAGACCTTAGAGCAGCTTCCAAGAAATCTGGAGAGGGGCTTTTTACAAGGGCTTATAGGGACAGAACAAGGAGAATGGCTTTAACCTGCCAGAGGGGAGACTTATATCAGGTATAATTAAGTTCTTCCCTGTGAGGGTGCTGAGGCGCTGGCACAGGGTACCCAGAGAAGCTGTGGCTGCCCCATCCCTGGCAG
>JAOEHY010008895.1:0-11505 GCA_025447955.1 Psilopsiagon aurifrons
GCTCCATCCTCCTGTCAGGCAGTTGCAGAGAGCAATAAGGTTCCCCTGAGCCTTCTCTTCTCCAGACTGAACCCCCCTGGGTCCCTCAGCTGTTCCCCATCACACTGTGCTCCAGACCCTTCCCCAGCTCCGTTGCCCTCCTCTGGACCTGCTCCAGCACCTCAGTGTCTCTCTTGTGAGGGGCCCAGTAGTGAACACATTTGAGGTGTGAATGGGAGCTGCAGGGTGCCCAGGGAGTCATCAGCCTCCCACCAAACTGAGGATAGTGCTACCTGAGGGCTCCCCTCTGCTCATACACAGTCCTGTACTGAGGTGGCACCTGAAATCCACGCTGGCACGGGCTGTCACAGCAACCCTCTCCCTGGAAGTCTTCCTCACTGCAGGGGAGGTATGGACCAGTTCTGTCACAGGCCATGATCCTGGGCTGCAAGAGAGCAGGTGGCAGGGCTCTGGGTCAGGAAAGGCTGGTAGCTAGCGTGGGTTTTCCTTTGGGATGCAAACGAGAGCTGAAGGAACCAGCAGGAGATGATGCGGAGCAGTCCTGGGCAGGAAGAAGCAACCAGCCCCCATGGCTCTGCTCTCTCCTCTGCAAGGCATGCACAAGAAGTCCATGGAGGTGAGCAGGAAGGCGGAGAGCCAGGAGAAGCTGGCAGATGGCTGGCGAGCAGAGCAGCAGGAGGAGGAGGAACTCAAAGGGAAGCAGGCCAGTTCCCAGAGGGGCTCTGACAAGCTTGGCCCAGCAAGAGATTCGGAGGACACAGCCATCGACCTCTCCAGGACAGCCAAGCACGAGAAGAGGGGTGTGCTGAGGCAGTGCATCAATGGGGACCCCCCGACGGAGCTGAGCAGCAGGGACCACTGACCACCTCCCTGCTGAGATAAGAATATTTATTGATTTATTGCTATATATATATATTTTCCTTAAATATTTGAACTTTTCTCTGAATTCAGGGCATTTCAAAACTGGGCACACACATCCTTGTCCCCTCGCGTTGTTCTGGAGCCAGGGTGGAGGGTGGGAGAGGTGTCCCAGCGGGACCAGGAGCAGTGTGCAAATGAGAGCACGTTGTGGTCAGCACGGACCACTGCCGGGGCAGAGCTGCCCTTCCCCTCTGGGCTCCGAACGCTTCCCGGCTAGCCAGGAGCACAAGGAGCAGCAACGCAATAGGAGCGGCTTCCCTGCTCCAACACACGGGTGCAAAGGCAGCGCAGGAGGTGACAGACACCTTTTCCAAGCACTTCCACCCTGTGGAAATCGCTGTGCTCTGAACACCTCTCCAGGAGCAGCAGGTTTTAAACGCGGTCGGGGTCATCCTCAAGTGGGTGTAACCTGACAGGCGCTCTGGTTCCTACCTGCTGAGGCTCTGGCCCCCCAATGCAGCCTTACCACTGGATTTACACTGTGTGACCTCCTTAACTCGTATCTGGGAGAAGGGGGTGAAGACATCCTTGTTTATGCAATGCTTTCGTACACTCTTGAATGTTACCTGCCACACTATGCAGCACAGAACAGACCTTTGGAAAACCAAGCCATAGAACCCGGAGCAGCGAAACAGTTTTGTGAATTGACACCAGAAGATATTTTGTAATTGTCTGTACAAAGTGTTAATGTCAGAGCCGTTTCTTGGTCGTCCTCTATTTATGTCTAAAAGCACTTTAGTGATCTGGATTTCTGAATGTGGCTCTTCCTGTTTTGTCCACTGCTTATTTATTACACATCCATAAATAAAGTCATGGTATCTCTTTGGTTTTCATGCTCTGCCTCGTATTTTGTACCTTCCTGTGGCACATCTCGTGGTAGCTGCCAGATCCTTGTGCCTAAATTGGGTGGGAGAGCTCTGCTGAGGCATAGGGGGCAGAGGTCCAGCCCAGTGGCCTACGCATGCCAGAAGGTGATTGATTTGTGCCAGTCAAAGAGCCAGCCCACAGCTGATGGGTCATGAGATGGTCTGAAATGGAGCACTCCGACAGCTTCTGAGGGGCGTCACAGGGAGAAAGCTGCTCCATTGTCCCAGGGGTTGTGGGAACTTGACAGGCTTGAGAGAGCGGGGCTGGGTCAGCCTGGAGAAGAGAAGGCTCCGTAAGGAGAGACCTTAGAGCAGCTTCCAGTGCCTAAAGGGGCCGCAGGAAACCTGGAGAGGGGCTTTAGACCAGGGATGTAGGGTCAGGACAAGGGGGAATGACTTTAACCTGACAGAGGGGAGATTGAGATGAGCCCTTAGGCAGAAGCTCTTCCCTGTGAGGGTGCTGAGGCCCTGGCACAGGGTGCCCAGAGAAGCTGTGGCTGCCCCATCCCTGGCAGTGTTCAAGGCCAGGTTGGACGGCGCTTGGAGCATCCTGCTCTAGAGGAAGGTGTCCCTGCCTGTGGCAGAGGTTGGAACTGGATGAGCTTTAAGGTCCCTTCCAACCCAAACCAGTCTATGTGAGGCTCTTCACTGGCGTGTTTGCTGCCCTGCTGGCAGGAAGGGTGCTCTGCCTCTGCAGTGTATCTGTAGTGCTCCCCTACTCCTCTCCCCGCTGCTCCTGCTGCTTTGAGAGGCGCAGAGTTGGGCCCTTGTGCCCTCACATCTCTTGTGGTTAACACAAGCAGCAGCTGCTCACTCAGGCCAGGGGTGACTGCACGGTGGGACATGCTGTTGGTGGCACACCACAGCAGCTGCGTGGTCCCAACCACACGAGCACCCACACTGCGGGACATGGGTGCCATGGCCATCCAGCTGCCTGGACTGCTGGTCCTCATCTCATGCCTGGGCTGACCTGGCCCACGCAGACACCATGACAGCTCTCCTGGGACACCTCCAGTCTTATCTGCTGGCCAAAGCATCACGGAAAATCATCCAGAGGTTTTATTCAAATCTGAGTAATTCCCAATTTGGAAAGTTTCCTAATCCATCTCAGGGACGTGTGGCCATGTAGGGACGCTGTCACCTGTCCCCACCTTTGCTGCTGGGCCCGGCTCCTTGCACACAGCCTGTGCTGGGCAGGGGGACAGTGGTGGGACACTGCCTGAGGAGAGCATCCACACATTTCCGGCCTTTTCCTGCCTCTTCCCTCCTCTGTCAGGCCCTTGCTGGGCAGGAGGGAACATCTGCATGGCAAATAGAAGCTTTGCATCAAAAACATGTCTGACGGGGGGGTCATGGGGAGCACGGTTCAGGAAAGGACCAGCCAGGGCTTATTGCAGCAGCAATTAGGCTCACCGAGAGCCGAGACTTAGCACGTTGCAGGCCTAATCCTGCCTGAGCAGCATCTGCAAACCTTCTATTTGGGCTGTGCCCCGCTGGCACCGGGTGCCTGCAATCATTCATTCTTGCTGTGCCCGTGTGCAGATGGCCTGGCTCTTTGCCTTGATGCTGGGTGCAGTGCTGTGGGAGGGAGCATGTCCCCACAACTGCTACAAGGGGAAACCCCAGCCCCTGCCCCGTGCATGGAGGACAGCTCCATGCTGGGCTCCAGCTCTCACCTCATGCCGTGGAGGGAGAGCTGCTGGCCCGTGGCACCTTCTGTGTGCCAGGAGGTAACCGTGGGCTGCAGCCGGGTGTGCTGGGGCTCAGATGTACCCCTGCTGCTCACTCACAGTGTGCACCCCAAAGGAGGTGCTGGTGGGTGACAGCGACTGCCCAGAGCTCCACAGCGCTGGTGGCAGGGGCTGGAGGGGCCATCCTTGGAACAGGGGCAGACACTCACCTCTTGGCTGCCTGGGCTAAGCTTGGCAGGGAAGTGCTTGCTGCGGCTGCATCAGCAATAGGAGTAAGGCAGCGCATTCTTGTTGTCGTTGCTTCAGGTTCGACCCATGCTGGGATGAGTGGTACTCGAACCAGGGCCAGTCACAGTGTGACAGAAGAAACTGACTCACAGCAATGGCTGCTGCTTGTGTACATCTTCCTTGCTGCACTGGGGCTCTCCATGTGAGGCTTGAGAGTCCCTCAGCCGCAAAGGCTGGGTTTGCTCAGGCAGGAGATCCCTTCAGTGGGGCTTGGGCGAGAGGAGCTGGGAACATGAAAGCCACTGTTCAGCAGCCTCACTTCATCTGGGCTGCCACTCACCCCAGCACATCCAGATCTTTCCACAGCGCTAGCCAGGGACTCCAAACAACCGCAGAAGAAGAGGAAAGAGAAAAGGGAATACAATGACATTATTTTGGCATCTCTCAGCTTCTTACGGGTTTGGAGGCTGACTGTCAAGCATGCATGTCCGGGGGCTGCAGGGAGGCAGTGGCATCTGCATGGTGCCATTTCTGTACAGCTTCGTAATATCAAATTCTAACCATCGTTTTGCTAATCCTCCCAAGCCACCAGACTGGGAGGTTAGGAAGTATGAACTATATAGAAGTGACAGTGGCTGCCCCATCCCTGGCAGTGCTCAAGGCCAGGTTGGATGGGGCTTGGAACAACCTGTTCTAGTGGAAGGTGTCCCTGCCTGTGGCAGGGGGTTGGAACTGGGTGAGCTTTAAGGTCCCTTCCAGCCCAAACCAGTCTGGGATTCTGTGATTCTATAGCCCAAACTACACAGAATGTAAACGTTTCGGAAGTGCTCCCTCGTGTGGAGCTCTGGGTGATGGGACACCATCGGAAGGCGGAAGGTTAACTGGGGTCCCAGAAGCAACAGGGATGCCTCACTCCTTCCCCTCAGCCCAACAGATCCCTGTCTACCTGCGGGGTGACATGCCGGGGTGTCCGGATGCCGCATGAAACAATCCCATGGGGGTTTGTTGTCTATGAATTGCTTCTTGGATCACCAGCAGGCACTTGGTAAAGGAGCAGCCCCATCCCCAGAGCAAGCAGGGCTGCGGCAGAGGGCACAGGCACTGATCAGAGGCTCCGGCTTCCTCCAGACTGCTCCTTTCCATGGTTATTGCTAAAGAAGGTTCTTTGCCCTGGGTTTCACACACCAGATTGCTGGAACAGTCATTTAATAATAGACTGGAGCAGGAATTTAGGTGGCTCTGCGTGCCTCTGGGATGGGACCTAGAATGCAGAAATCCCTGGGTCTTTATAACCTTACAGCCTGACCATCAGGCACTGCTCACACACCTTGCACATATCTCATGGTTCCATGGGGCATTTTGGTCTGGGGTCTCCTGGTTCGAGGTCTTTCACGGTCTTGAGGTGGGCTGTAAATTCCTTCTTATCTCTCTGCTTGTTGCTCCCTGCTAAGGATGCATCTCCTCTACCTTCCAATATGCATCAGCCTCGAGCCTTTCGTTTACAGAACCAAGCACAGGGCATTGCAACCTAAGGCTCCAGCAACATCAGTTTCCCTTCAGTTTCTCATGCTCAGCTACTACATAAGCTAGGCAAAACCACCCTGTCAAAAGACTTCAGTTAAAGGAGTTCAGCTACTGTTAGTGACCAGTTAACAGCTCAGCACAGCACCGGCACAACCACACTCTTGAACCAAGTACACGTGTCCAGCCCACAAAACCTCACCACATTGGCACTGGTGAGGCCATTCCGGGTACCTGGCCATTCCCCCCTTATTCCATGTGCGCAGGGCTCAGGGAGGGCAGCAAAGGCCTCCCTTGTCCTTCTGGCTCCATTCCGACCTCCACGGCAGTGGCACTTTCTGTGAGCCAAGAGGTAACCGCGGGGTGCAGCCGGGCTCAGGGGTGTCCATACTGCTCCACCCGCAGCGACCGCCGCCCCGGAGGGCACCCGGAAGGAGCTGCTGGTGGATGGCAGCTCCTGCCAAAGGCTCCACAGCGCCGGTGGCAGCGTCTGGAGGGGATCCTCGGAGCAGCGTCACTCCGGGAGCGGACCTCGCCCACCCCCAGCCCTGCGCCGCCGATGGCCGCGCTCAGCCCCTGCAGCCAGGCCTGCAGCTCCTCCTGGGGACATGGGCACCGCCGTAACGGGGGCTGCCCTGGGGCCCCGGCGCCTGCCCGGGGGGGTACCGCCTGCCCCACATCCCCCACAGCCACCCCATGGGTACCAGCAGCCCCACACCATGTCCTGATGGCATCCATGGTTACCCCATGGCCCCTGGGTACCACCAGCCACCTATGTTCTCCCGAGCATCCCCAGCCCCACACCGTGTCCTGATGGTATCCATGGTTACCCCATGGCCCCTGGGTACCACCAGCCACCTATGTTCTCCCGAGCATCACCAGCCCCACACCATGTCCTGATGGCAACTATTGACCCCCCATGGCCCCTGGGTGCCACCAGCCCCACCCCATATCCTCATGGCATCCCTGGTTACTCCATAGCCCCGCAAGGAGTGGCAGTTGCCCTATGTGCCACTGGGCACTACAGGTCACCCTCACCCCCCCTGGGCATCTCTGGCCATCCCCATGTCCCCTGGGTACCACCAGTGTCCTCTGGGAACCACTGCCCATCCTGTATCCCGCTGGGCACCACCGGTCCCCTCTATCCCCTGAGCATCTCCAGCCCTCTCTATATCCCCGTGGTCACCACCAACCACCCCTTCTTCCCCCGGTATCCCTCACCTCATCCTTGCCATGGAAGAGCCACTCGCTGCCATTGCTGAGCCTGGGGACAGAGCGCAGTGGGGCAGATGCTGTGTGTGCCACCCCACCCCGCGACACCCCCTAACACCCAATAACACCCCACGCCACCGCACCGCAGCAGGGGGCTGTACCTGAGCTTGAAGACGTGCTTCTTCTTCTTGTAGCCAGCGGCCACCTCGCAGGAGGCGTCCTGCAGCCCCAGGGGCTCCTCCCCATGGCAGGGCAGCCCCAGCGCCCGGCTCTTGGCATCCTTGAAGAAGGCGAGCTGGCCTCCCCGCAGCACGCAGTACCGTGTGCTCCACGACCTGCACCACAGCGCTCCATCACCATCATCACCACCATCATCATCACCATCACCACCAGCACCATCATCTCCATCAACACCATCATCACCACCTTCATCATCATCATCATCATCACCATCATCATCATCACCATCATCATCACCTTCATCATCTTCATCACCATCATCATCACCATCACCACCATCGCCATCAACACCATCATCATCACCTTCATCATCGTCGCCATCATCATCACCACCACCACCATCACTGTCACCACCACCACCATCACCATCATCGCCATCAACACCATCATCACCACCATCATCATCATCACCATCACCACCATCACCATCATTGCCATCAACACCATTGTTATCATCATCACTGCCATCACCATCATCATCATCCTCATCATAGAATCATAGAATAGTTTGGGTTGGAAAAGACCTGAAGATCATCTAGTTCCATCATCACCACCAACACCATCACCTTCATCACCATCACCATCGCCATCATCGCCACCATCACCATCATAGAATCATAGAACCAGAGAATAGTTAGGATCAGAAAGGACCGTAAGATCATCTAGTTCCACCATCACC
This sequence comes from Psilopsiagon aurifrons, assembly GCA_025447955.1. NCBI lineage: Eukaryota > Metazoa > Chordata > Aves > Psittaciformes > Psittacidae > Psilopsiagon > Psilopsiagon aurifrons. The sequence goes on from JAOEHY010008895.1 coordinate 7,359, forward strand.
ATCACCACCACCATCATCACCACCACCACCATCACCTTCATCGCTATCACCACCACCACCATCACCACCGTTCTTACCGGTTGGACGCCCGCTTGGTGGCTGCCTCCAGGTCGTGCTTGCGGCCGAGGTACCCTTCCAGCTGGATGTTGCTGGCGCGGGCCGGGAGCGTCGCCGGCTCCTCCGGCTCCTCCCGCCGCGGCGATGCCACCTCCTCATCGCCCATCGGCCGCCTCAGCTGCCGCCAAGCAACAGCCCCATCACCACCAACAGCCGCAGGGGCTGGGCCTCCCGTGGTGGCCCCTCACACACTGCCCCTGTCCCCCAGGCGATGGGTGCCGCGTATCGGGGATGGTGACCCCATCAGCGCCGGTGCGGGTGGGTACTGGGGGGGACACCAGTGACATGGGACATGATGGAGCCATGCGAGGAGGAGCACCCTGGGGACACTCCTGGGCTCAGTGCGGTGCCAGGGACCCCCAGATCTGTGGTGATGGGGCTGAGCCACAGCGGTGCTGTCCTCTCCTCAAGGGTCCTGGGCACAGCAGGGGATGGTGGTGGGTAACTGGGGGCTGTGGTGGCCAATGAATGGGGTCCCAGTCCAGGGCAGGCAGGGGGTGTCACAGGAGGGGCTCAGTGATGCCGAGGTGCCCATCCCCTCATGCACCCATGGGTGGGCACGTGCCTGCTGGCACCGCAGCATCAGGCAGTGGAGGGATGGGAACAGGGACAATGTCCCCAGGCAGGACTGTGTCCCCAAGGCACTGAAAAGGGCCACGTCCCCAAGCAGGCAGAGAGGACCCTGTCCCCAAGGAGCCAGAGGATGCCCATGTCCCCATGCAGGCAGGAGAAGCAGAAGAGGTTCCTGTCCCCAGGCAGGCAGAGCAACCCAAAAGCAATGTCCCCAAGCAGGCAGGAGGAGCAGAAGATCCCATGTCCCCGAGCAGGCAGAGCAGGCAGGAGTGGAGCGGGTGACAGCAAGCACAAGGTTCTTGTGGGGTGTGATGAGGGGCGGATCACATGGGGGTGACAGTGCCCTGTGAAGTGATGATTCCATGTGGAGCAGTGGTGCTCTACAGGTTGTTGATGTCTTAGAGGGTGACAACATCCCGTGGGATGACAATGGCTTGCAGGGGGACAATGCCCCATACAATGATGATGCTCCTTGGGGTGATGGTGCCTCATAGGGTGACATCTCTATGGGGTGACCATGCCCACATAGAGTGATGATGCTCCTTGGGGTGATGATGTCTCTTGGTGTGATGATGCCTCACAGGGTGACATCCCCATGGGGTGATGATGCCCAAGGAGTGACAGCACCCCCAGCTCCACAAGCTGTGATGTGAGCCAGAAGCTCCATTGCTGTATGTCCATTGCCTGATGGCCCCTCCATGCTGAGGCAGAGCTGAGTGCCACAGACCCATGTGGTGTCCCCATGGGTCTCTCCAGGGATGCACACCAACAGCAGAGGATGGTGACCGGGATCTGCCCACCCCATGCAGATAACCCAGCTCTGCCCAGAGCCACCCATGGGTGCCAGCATCCCACAGCCTGGTCCTGAAGAGGACTGATGGGAAGGGAAGGGGAAGGTGCAGCACCCATGGGTGCAGCATCCACGGGACCACCCGGCCTTTTTAGGATGGTTTATAGCATTTATTCAACTCAAGGCAAGGATCAAGGTGAGGACAAGGGGGGTGCAGGAGCCATTGACACGACACAGTGATGGATTTGCCAGGAGACAACGGGACATGCAGGGAGACCTTTCCGTGCTGCCAGGGAAGGAGGAAGCTAAAGGTGAGAACTGACCGGCTCTGGTCCATCGGTGGTGGGTGCGGAGGTGTCCTGCGTGCTCGTGCCCTTCCTCTTCTCCTCATCCTCCTCCTCAGACCTGCAGGAGGGAGGAAGGGGCTTGGAGCAACCTGGTCCAATGGCAGTGGTTGGAACTGGATGGGCTTTAAGGTCCCTTCCAACCCAAACCATTCCATGACTCTATATCCCCATCCCAGCCAGGACTGACCGCCCTCCTGCCCCACCGAGGGATGGAAGCCCTGGAATGGTGCGACTCAACCTTCACCTTTCGCCTTTCCCTGCACTGATTCACTGCTCCCACACCAGTTCCTTGGAGAAGAGGGATGCTGCAGATGGTACCCATGTGCCTGCCCAAGAAGCTGCGGCATCCACCCAGCGATGATGCCGGCGCCTCTTACCCAGGCTCCAGCTCCCCATCCAGATCCAGGCGGTATTCCAGAGCCTCGGAATGCGTCGTCCCATCCCGCGCCAGCCCTTCACGTAGCGTCCGCCCGCCCAGGAGCTCCAGCTGCCGGGAAGGGGACAGGGACGTCAGGGGGTGATGGGGACGTGGGATGGGGGCTGTGCTCCGTGCTAAGCCATGCTCACCGTGGTCAGCTTCCGCAGGGCTGCGATGCGCTCCTCCCACGTGGCTGAGGACTTCTCGAAGGCCTCGTGGCGCTTGAGCAGCTTCTCCACTGCGTCCACCGTGTGCCCGTAGTCGCTGCTGGCCAGGTAGGGCTCCTGCGCCATGAGCCACGACTCGGCCACCGAGGCGTCGCGGGAGAACTGGCACACCTCCAGCACTGCAGTGGGGATGGGAGTGCTTAGACCCTGCCACCAGCATCATCATCATCACCACCATCACCACCCATTGTCATCACCAACCATCACCAAGACCCTGCCACCAGCATCATCATCATCACCACCATCACCACCCATTGTCATCACCAACCATCACCATCATCATCATCATCATCATAGCCACCCATCATCAGCACCAACCATTACCATCATCATCACCACCAACCGTCACCATCACCACCATCACCACCCATTGTCATCACCATCCATCACCACCATCATCACCATCACCATCATCATCTCACCACCATCATCACTATGACCCGGGAGAGCTGTCACACCTCCAAGCGCTGTGGTGGGGATGGGAGCACTTAGACGCTGCCGCCACCAACACTGACAACCACCAGCATCATCAGCATCATCATCACCTTAACTACCACCATCATCATCACCATCATCATGCAGGAGAACTGGCACACCTCCAGCACTGCAGGTGGGGATGGGGGAGCTTAGACCCTGCCACCACCAGCACCAACAAAAACCGCCACCAGCATCATCACCATCATCACCACCATCACCACCACCAGAGAACCGGGAGAATTAGCACACCTCCTGCACTGCAAGCAGGGAGGGCAGTGCTAAGACCCTGCCACCACCACCATCGTCACCATCAGCATCATAACCATCATCACCACCATCACTACCCATCACCATCACCAACCATCATCACCCAGGAGATCTGGGGTGCAGCACTGCACTGCAACAGGTATGGCAATACTCAGACCCTGCCACCACCATCACCATCATCACCATCACATCACCATCACCACCTGAGAGTGGTGATGCGAGAGCACAGCGAGCTCAGTGCTCCGTCCTTGCTAAACACAGGACCACCTTTACCTCCCACCATTTCACCCAGTTACTGCACGAGCAGACCGGCCCCCTGCATGTGACACTCGATTACATCGCTGGCACAGTGACAGAACCTTTCCTCTCCCAGATTCCAGCGATCCAACAACTGAATTTGCACAATGAAACTTTAAAAAGGTTCATTTTTCATGAGGATCCTTCAGTTCAACGCATTCATTTGGACCTGTCTCTTCCAGAGGCTGCCTGAGTTTTGCCATGCCCACGGCTGTTTGCTGGATTCCATAAGCAATCTTTTAGTCAGGTTTGGGAGTATTTCAGTATTTGTGGCACACCTGACAGTGCTCAGCCCCACCATCATCACCATCATCAACCGTCATTACCGTCACAACTACCACCACCATATTCCCAACACCACCACATCCCCATCACCACCACCCCATCTCCATCACCGCCACATCTCCATCACCACCACATCTCCATCACCACCACCACATCCCCATCAAAACCACCCCATCCCTATCCCCACCACATCTACATCACAACATCCCCATCACCACCATCACATCTCCATCACCACTGCATCCTCTTCACCACCGCATCCTTATCACTACCGCATCCCTATCAACACCACATCACCATCCCCACACCACCGCATCCCCATCACCACCCCATCCCCATCACCACCCCA
>JAOEHY010008896.1:0-13760 GCA_025447955.1 Psilopsiagon aurifrons
GAATTGCTCAAAAATTTCCCTAATACATTCCTTTCTGAAAATGTGAAAATGGACTGCCCTGGGTTGCACCTACATTCTGTAGACAGAGAGACAGGTTGTCCTGAGGAAATAGAATTTTTGCAGACTATGACCACACTGTGCTGTGCAGTCACACAGAGACATTTGTTAATAACATATTATTTTTGCCATTAAATGCTGAAGAATTCCCACCACACGTCAGAACTCCATTGTGAGAAGCATTATGTAAACACAGAGCAACAAGACACCTCTGGACCCAAGGAACATACAATTTAAGATGAGGAGAAGTGACAATATATAGGTACAGGCAAAATACACAATGAGGCAGTCTTATAAGCAAGAAGGTCAGAGGATTATGCACAGCATAAATATTTTGTAGGCAAGACAGTGAAGACCACTATGAAGGAAAAAGGGGATTTGAAAAAACTGACAAGGTGATTGGCGTTACTGGCTGATCAAAGACAGGGATTGATCTTTCAGTAGTGAACAGAAGACCACTGGTAGGGGGAGTAGTAAGTAATTAAAGATTTGCAAGTAAGGGAAAGTTGTATGGGCCCTACAGGACAGAAAAGGGCTTCAAACAGAAAGAAAGAAGTGACAGCAGATGAGTAGTCTGGATGGCCATGAACAAAACAGGACTACATTTTCTGAGGATGCAAAAAGGATGTAGCCAGAATGAGACAGAAGATGATGAGAGTTTGATCTTTGTGAATGCCCAGCAATCAGGTTGGCTAAAGGCTAGGTAGGACTGCCACCCACATGATGAATGGAGCCAGGCATGAGGGTGTGGTTCCCATTGGCAACGTCTTTATTACTTTCCATGAAGGTACACTGATCCCTCTTCAACCAGCAACCAGATAGAAACAGTCACACACTTAACTAACCTACCTTTGACTGCGTACTGCTCTGAAACCTCAGGTATGACTTGAGTGAGAGTTGCTTTATGCAAAAGCAGACATATGTCTCTGGAGTGGTGTGAAGCTGCCTTTGCAATGACCTTAAACTCAGCCTTTTAGCATGCTCTTGTGTCCTCTGGGACCTCCATATGACAAAACCTTGGGCTTGAGACAGAGCATGGCCCCAGGCAGTAACCAGCCAAGGTTAAAACATGAGAGCCCCAAAGCTGCTGTGGGGCAGAGAGGTTCAGTGCCAGTACTGAGATCTCTCAGACATTGTCATAGGCTGGGGGACTAATAATGATGCACTGTCATGGTTTAAGCCCTCCTTCCACCCCAATAATTCATACATTAAGGGAGAGAAAAAACAGGCACACATCAAATCAATACAGCCACACTTTTCCTTCCTAAGCAATGCACCTGTGGAAATAAATGGCTTTGGCTGGGAGCAGGCAAGCCCTTCTGTCCACAAGACTGGGGCAAGGAGAGAAGATGCTGAGGCCATTATTTCTGCTTCAAAAACGAAGACACAGAGTTTTTCTTCTTGCACTAGGAAAAGAGACAGAAGAGGAACACATTCTTGTAAATCCCTTATTCGGTTGCTGAGGTAGAAGAAGATCACCGAAGAGGGATCCATGAGATGATAAGAAACACGCCATTGAGCTTTACTTTCCCCACCAAAAGCAAGGCCAGCAGGGAGTGCTCTCCCTCCTTCAACACTGCCGCTGTCTTCTCGATTCAGTAACACACGGCAGAGCTGCTGCTTTTCTCAGTGCCTTCCCCTTAGCCACAGGGTAAGAGGGGAGTATTTCCAGCATGAGTCCACAATCACTGCCTGAATGCTCTGGCGCCTTTCCTGCTTTGTCCCAAGGTTTCCAGAAAAATTCAGTTGCAGAAAAAATCTATTACGGAAACCTCTCATGAAATTTCCTGTCAATTTGATTCAATTGCGTCTAAACAGATAGGAAGACTTCAAAGTCAGATTTAGAGCAGGACACTCCCCCCAGCCTTACTCAAATCAAAGCTAATATTATTAAACATGTTTATGGAGTACCTAGTGCTGCTTTATCATAAAATTATAACTTAATCAAATAATTAGATAAATTGAGGGACAACCAGGAGGTAGAGGAGGTTAGTTGTACAAAGCCCCATATTCCTCACCAATTTGGCATGATGGCTTTAAAGCACAGCTCAACAGCAGCACTGCCTGCAGAGCATCTGTGGGTGAGGGTTATTGCCCCAGTCATGTTTTCCTGCAGCGAGTGTGACATGTCCTCCTTTCCCATCCTCCCAATTTCCCCCCTGTATCAGCATGAATGTTCACATGGCTGTGCAGTAAATGGGATGATGGAACAAATAAGATTAGAAAGTAAAAAAAGAATGACAAATTAAAGGAGTAGCTTTCAGGATGAGTTCCCTGATCCATCTCTGCACACAGCCCCAAGTAAAGTGTTGTCGCAGATGAGGCAAAAGGAGGACAATCCGTTTGGCAGCAGCCCTTGTTTTTGTCAGATTAAAATAACACCAGTATCACACCCAAAAATGGACAGCAGACCATAAAATAAACAATGGATGGTCTACTTTGTAAAGGAACAAAGTAAGCAGCACCAAGGACTCCTATGTAATTTCTTCTACATGGGTAGACTAAACACAAAGGGGTGAGCCTTTGAGAATCCTGTATGTTCTAGAGAAAATCTGGAAAAGATAGATATCCTCAAATTAATTCCAACTATCCCCCCTGTTTCTGATTTTTGTTTTGAATTTGTTTGTACTGATTCCTTCTCTTGTCTTTTGAACTTGGTTTTCTCAGTGTTCAGCTTTAACACCTAACAAAGTGTTAGAGGGTTCGAGACTGAACTCAAACATCTGGTTTTGGCATAGCTAATGACATTTTTACGATAAAAATCAACTTCATATGTCATTTTTGTTGTTTGAAGCATGTGTTCAGCACACACATGCACTCCTGAGTCTCGTCTCTACAGTAAAGACAGCTTGACCATTCCAGGATCTGCCACAGTAAGAAGGAAATAAGTAAAACCATTCATAGCTTCATCCTATCACAAACCTACTTCTCTTTGAAAGCATGAAGGGTCAAGTTCCACCACTTTTTGTGACTCTTCACCATGGTAGAATAATATTTATGTAACATGCTGTCTTCTGAACACAGAGATCAGAGGAGGCTCTAACAGGCACTGCTTGGCAAACCAATTATGGTGTCACTGATATCAGCTGTCCACCCTGTCCCTCTGATGGAGGTCGCATTACCCGCCACAGGCACACCAAAGGATAATGTGCGCTTCCACCTTCTCCATGTCCTTTAGCAGGCTGGGATTTTAATATTGGACCCACTTTTCTTTGGCAGTCCCAGCACCAGTGTCGTGGCTGACACATTTGGATTGAAGATACCCACACTGAGAGTTTTAAGGCACCAGGAAAGCTCCCCAAGAAGGAAGCTAATTATGATGTGCAACATGCACTAACAAGAACACTAGGAAACAAAATGAAGAATGCCTATGTGAGAACTAATTAAATCCTTTAGGATTTTCTTTTTAATTAACTTCTAGACAAATCATGTATTTGTTGACATATAACTTCTTAACATACATTCATGCATTAGCTCTAGGTAAGTGAGATTGAAAGATACTTTCTTTTCAAAAGGAAAAAGATCCCAGGAATTCATCAGTGCTGAAGCAATCTTTAGAAGCTGTCAGAGAGGATCAATGGCCTGAAAAGACAAAAGCCCTGTTCTCATGCTTCCTCCAGAGAGACTGGATTACTGATGATGCGCTCTGGAGCTGCTCCAGGATAGCCAGCAAGCTCAATGGGGAATGCTAATTTCTAGTCCTCAGAAACCTGTGCTGCTCTGGAAACATTTCAGTCCAATGGTTGTGTGTTATGAGGCTGCTGAGCACCACTGGGAAGTCCAAAACATTTGTTGCACATGCAAAAGCTTCAGTAATGTGCTATTTATTTAGTTGGTCCTATCATAGAATCATAGAATCACAGAAACAACTACACTGGAAAAGACCTAAGGCCAAGGGGACGATGCTTAGCTTGAGGTGCTTTTCCACTTGAAACATTCTAGGACCACGTGAACATCTACTTTTTTGTGTGTTGAAGAGACTTCTTCAATACCCATGTCAAGCCTCACCTATCCCAGGAGAACAATAAGGAAATAATGGCTAGTAGAGTGCGCCCAAGCCTCCTCAAGATTTGCTGGTGCATGTGTCTAGGCACAGGCAAAAGCTTACTCATTCAGGGCACCTTCTTGCTTCTTAAAGAGACAGAAGTGTTAAGGTTCCTTTGCAAAATCAGAACAGACACTGATAAGAGTATGACAGACAGGAACTGTTGGAAATTGATAAATATTGTCTATAGCATTGAAGAACTCACTTGAATGTAGACTCTTTGCTGGTGAAATAGAAGGTTTTATGTGCAATGCCCACTGTGGGCCTTTCCCTTTCACACCATGCAGAGCACAGACTCACAGCCTGAGCAACTGCAGAAGACAAGGAATAGTTCCCCCTCTTTTAGGCTGGAGATGGCAGCCTGCTTCCCCTGCCCAAATGATGAAGAGAAATAGGCTCTTCTACATATACACCCATCTGACATATTTTAGATGTTTCCATTAAGCAGCAAGGCCTATTTATCTCCCTATGAGCACCTGGTTATCTCTCCTGATGCTAAGGGGCAGTCCAGTTAGCTCAAATATAGAGATACATCTACTGCTGGTCAGGTAAACAGTACATAGAGACCTGAAAGGTCTCATGAGGGATTTGTAAGAGTATTTCCCAGTTCAAAAGCAGTACTGAAGGCAGAACTGCTGCTTTTTGGTGTGACTCATCAGTGTGACTGCACTTCAGGGATGTTTCTTCACCTACCATCCAACAGAAAATCTGTAAGTTTAAAAGAAAGAGTGGAAAGAAGGATGAAAGGACAGTAAAGAGAAAGCAAGCATTAAAATGGATGAAAAGTATCTACCAAGACACAACAGTTACTTTGTGAAGACATTTAGTTCTCTCTGACCTAGGAAATCGGGGGAGTCATCACTTGTGCTTCTTTTGTAGCAAAAGCAACCCCAGGATCATGACAGGAGAGCATAAACTTTGAGGCAGGAACCAAAAATCAGCTTAGAAATAACAGAAATGAGACAGAATTGAACCCAGGACCAGAAGACATGTATTCAAGCACAAGCATAACTCAGGAAAGTTGGAGAGAAAGAGAAGGGCTGATGGGTAGAGCTTTGTGCTCATGCCAGATGGAAGTAGCAGCACATGCAGAACAGAGCAGGCAAGACCCCAGTCAGCTTGCACTGTGAAGGATGGCAAGCAGGGTTTTGCAGGAGAAGTGCTGGAAATCCTTGAGTGCACTGTGGATAGAGATCAAAGTCTTGTTATCAGATCAAAAGCAGAAGTCAGTCCATCTTAGTTAGGTACCTCACTTGCACTTCAATTTTTGGAACCTAGGAGGCACGGCTTCAAAAATGCCCCATATAGATACAAGAATTATATATATATGCTTTTGAATGACTCAGGATATCGGCTTATTTGTCAAGATTGTGTGCTTAAGTTGGTTGGGCTGGAAACCTTCTGTAAATTACCCTAGAAAGCTATTTTAACAAAATAAAATCTAGGAAATTTAGATGTTACTCATAATGGGGTTGGGCAGGAAAGAAATTTCTGAATGTGACAGCTAGAAAATTTCTGGTTCAACAGTCCCTGAAACAATAAGAGGCGATAATAGTTTGGATGTGGTTTTGATTAATAGAAAGATTGGTCATAACACATAAATCTGAATAAATTAATTATGATTAATTTATAATGCTCATTCATGTGAATGCAGGCAGGAGACCTGTAACGAAAACTGTCAGTTCCCAAAAGGCAAACTTTCACAACCTACGGCTATGTCTAAATTTATGTGCTGGGTCTCACCAGGACTCACCACAGATCTCATGACTGTCTGGGCTGGAGGATGACTCAATTGTGACAACACTCCCACCTATCTCTGTATGCACTCCGCGGTGCCCACCTGAGATGAACTTTGGAGGAACGTGCTCCCTGACACAGAAATCAGAAAGCAATCCTGCATTGGCTTGTCCAGATGTAGCCTGAAGGGAGCAAGTGATAGAAAAGGTCTAGACAGCTGAGTAGCTCAGCTAATCTAGTGTAGGGGAAACCTGGCATTTAAGTAAAAAGGTGAAAATGCAGCTCATTTTTGTGTCCTAAAGATGAAGAAAAGTCTTACAGAATCCGCATGAATGATCACCTTATGAAGGATGGTAGAAATTACTTAGAAAACTTAAAATAAATTATTCAAAATAAAAAAAAATAATAAAAAATGTCCTAAGTCATGCTAATTCACATTTTACATAGGAAATTCAATCAAACACCAACTGGTTCTTTATTTAGACAAGCAAAAAAGAAAAAAAGAAATTGAGCTGTTATGCAGAAAGGATGGGCCACAAATTTAAAATAATATGTATGTATAATATACATATATATAATTTTGTATTATTATATATTGTATGTTCAATCTGCTCTCTTCTGAGTGATGTTACAATTATTATAAGTTCTTTAAATTATTTTACATTATGTATGTGCAACAGTGCTTTATATCACTATGTTTAATTCATAGATTGATGTGGAAGTAGTACGAGGTGTATAGGATTACGCTGTACTGAGGTCCCCCTTGTATCCTACATTACAAATGATGCATGTTTTCTTTTGAATGTAAAACATGGGAACTGTATTTTGTACTCTGCTCATGTAGACATCTGATGCCAAGGAGTATATTGTAATATTCTGAGATATTCTATGAAAGAAGAAAACAAGTAGAACCAACTTTGTCAAAATATGAAGTTACAGGAATAAAAGTCTTAAAACAATGTAATTACAAAATTTGAATTGCCTATCAACAAAGCTTTTCAAAAGAAATTATCTGAACATCTCTTACAGCTTACATCATTGTCAGTTTTACAAAGTTCTTATTCCATTTTTATCTGATGCACAAAAGGAGACAGAACAGAAAAATATCAATTCTGATGTTAACGGGTATAACTCTTATTAGCATTACACCTGCTTATTACTGGGATGGATTTTCTCCTCTGAGATTCAGTAAATCAGCTGTTCTAAAATCATGTACATTAGTTTCCTTCTACCTAGCTTTCAAAAGCCTCAATTTTTATTAACATTAAATGATACTAGCAAAGCTAAAATGAACCATTTTGTCAGGCCTTAAAAACAAAGATTGTATGTTCTTTTTGGGAAGGGCACCAACAAACGTTACTGTCTAATGAATGTCTAATGCTCCTTTTTTTTGGAAGGCTTTCATAGAAGATACTCTGAAAGGCACAGAGTATGCTGCCACAGAGACCACACATACGTAAATGATGGGTCAGACATCAAGGTTGAATTCATTATGAGAGTCCCATAGCAACCCATCTGTCCTGCAGCTGAAGAGAGGAACCAAATAGATTGAGGAGAGAGAAAACATGGACAAGAAGTGGACAGGGAAAAAATTATCTATTGATATTGTTGAAAATGGTCAAAACACGTATGAGAACTACAAATGCCTACACGCACACTTCTCAGTTTTCAAGAATATAACAGTGATGACTGCCACTAGAGACAGAAGGATTTTGGGAAATGGCTAAGATGAAATCTGCGTATAAAGACAAAAGTATAATATGTGCCATCCAGACTCAATGCCAGATTGGGGGCCACACCACAAGGAAAATGCTGAATAATCAAGTAGGTCTATAGGCTGGGCTATGGGAAAGGCTTTGCTCTCTTCAGAGTGGCTCCCTGCATCTCCTCCTGGAAGCCTCCAAGTCTGGACACACAGATACAGGCACACACATTAAGCTCTCAACCACTTGCATTTATCTGCAGGCTAACTAGAGGTTACTCTCAGCAAAGAACATAGTTATACATCTAAGAACAAACTCTGCTGGGAAGATGGGTCTCAGTGAAACAATTCAGTGACTACAGCTGGGATCCTGGTAGGTGTGTACAGGGTCCCCTGTATGGGTTAAGCTGTTTTAAGATGATTGGTAGCTCCAGTGGTACAGCACAAAATTGTTAAATGTGGTGCTCTGCTCTGCAGATTTTATTTTATTTTTATTTTAGTTTTGGCTGAACTCTTTTTAAATACTGACTTTCGAGAGCTCCATTCCCCTGGGTCTCTGGGGAGTCTTGTAGATCAGTGCTGTAGAGCACTGGAAGCACCATCACCACCCATTCTCCTCCTCCCTTCTTCTCCTAGACCTCTTTCCCACCTTTTTCTCTTTTTGACTCTGAAGAACAGGAGAAGATCCTCATTACTGTGCTTCACTGCTCTGTAAAAAGAATGTTAAAACTCCTAATGTTACTTAATCACAGCTTTCAGTGCCCCTGCTGCCATAAAACATTAAAACAATGGGCCAGCACTTCATCAATTGTAATTTGCTGATATTACAGTCACAGTAACGCTCAACATAATTGCCTTGCTCTACTATGGACTCTTAAGGCTTCTTGATCTCAGTCAATACTTCCTTGCACGGGGGGCAGCAGTCAGAAATTTTTGTCTAACAGCTGAGCTTTTTGAATTCCCAGTTCCTGCTCATCTGATCAGGATGCAACCTTCAAATGCTCAGCACTCCATTGCCCTCAAATTTCATTCCCAGACACTTAAATTTATTAGGACACACTTTATTCTTCATTATTCTTAATTTTACACATAGAAGCACAACACTTACTGACAACCTCCAAACAGAGATAATAACAGCAGTTATTAAGGATGAAGGACCTAGGCTGAAGACAGTAAAATAAAAGAAATTTAGTTAAGACTTTGAACTCTTGTAAGTCTAAAACTCCTCCCAGCAAGAATATGACTTCAAACCATACAGATTACTAATAAGATGTTTATTTCAGGACAGAAGGCACCTTGAGAATTAATTTGATTATGTTGTGTTTTTCTGTAGACAGATTAAAACATAAATTATCAGCCCAAATGACTTCTACTGGAGACGAAGGACAGCAACAACATAAGGAAAAAAAATAGTGCAAACTCTTCATGACAGCACATATTGTATGTGACTCATTCTGTGAAAGTCACCATAGTGAGCTGCAAATATTTATTCCTTATACAACTGTAGCTTCTCTGAGGTTGGGCAGAGATAACACTACAGAGGCAGGTAAAAGCCTCTCTGCAGACAGCTGTCAGACACAGTAGGCATGCAAGCACTCTTGCTGGACACTTATAGGGAATAAAACATAAAATCCATGCCATGTTCCATGTATATGGCTATATGGATAACCACACATAATGCTTCCTAACCACACATAGACTTTCTAAAACACTGCAGGGAGCAGATATATTTTGATGTCTTCAGCTAGTGTTTTTGTGCTCTAAAAGTTGCCCTCCCAGGATTCCCTTACAGAAGTTGACCACTCTCAGATTGAGTAAGCAGAGGGTGGAAAGAAGATGAAGCAGATTAGGCTGCAGGCTTTTAATGAGCCAGCTGACAAGCCCATGTGCTGGGGAATTTGCTGCTGAGGTGCACCCCTCCTTGCCACACCACTGCAGCATACGTATGCAAATGCTTTGTAACAAAGCATCTAAGTGAGGGGTATGGCAGCACATTGCCAGGCTGAAAGGAAGGCCACGACAGCAATTACAAACATTGTTTGCAGCTCTAGCATGCTCATCTCTAAGATCCTTGAAGTGACTGGCTTATTTTCTAATGCTCTCACTTCCACAGCAAGGGTAAGAGCTCTTGTGTGGACCGTGGTGGCAGCTGGGAACATTGAAGCCTGCCATTAGAGATGAGGTCCAGGCTAGAATTCACTCCATCCAGAGAGCAGGGCTTTGGATGCCATGTGAAATCCCACGCACTTTGGCTGGTTGGCTAAGTGGAAGTTGGACAAGTGGAAGGCTACTGTGAGAGTTAAGCTTTGCTTAATCTGCACGTTTTGCCAAGATCTTGAAAACCACTTAATGGGCTTGGACAGACTCAAGGAGTGTTTTTAGATTCAAGTACCACTTGTTTAATGGACTTTTTTTATAAACATTGGATTTGAGATTTTCAAAATTTCTTTGGGACTTGGCCTTCTGATTCCTCTTATTTTTTAATAGAAAGTAACATCTGAAGATGGAAACAGCTAAGTAATTGTGTAACTCCAACAGTTGCATAAGCTCATCTCATATTCAGAACAAGGCTTCCATCCACCAGGACATGGATGAAATAGCTGGCTGATTTTTGCTGTCTGGAGGAACATTTTCCATTGCCTTTACAAACCATTGCACAACTCTTATGCCCATGTCACCCAGGTATCTCATTTGAAAGGGCCTTTCAAGCCTCCAGGTTTCAAACTTACACAGATAAAATATATGTGTGTGTGTATAAGAGTGTATAGTTATTTATTTTATATATGTATGTTTCTTTGCATGAATGTATATGCACACACACATTCCTGGTGCATTCTTCTCCCTTCTACCTGGCTGTTTGCATCTCTAGAAACTTCTAGCATAGCTGTTCTGATTGCACAGTGCTACCTCCTTCTCTTCCATGGCTGCCCAGGCATGCTTGTGCTAGGACAACTTAAGTGAGACATCATTGCCCATGTTCCCCACAGACTGCTCTTCTGAGGCTTCATGGCCTTCACCCTGTGAGAGAAGTAGTTAAAGAGAATAGGTGTAGGAGAGGGATCAGGATGCTGTACGGTGCATAGGCAGTGCAAGCACTTACAGCCTGGAGGCAAAACTAGACCTGGGGAAAGCTGGTGGGGTGCAGCGGTGGCTGCCTGCACAGAGATTCCCAATTCACTTTCTCTACAGCAAAGTTCAGTAATATTGCACTCCCCCAGGACAAGAAAGAGAAAGTAAAAAAGGATGAAATCTGGGAGAAACCCAGCTTTCTCATTTAATCACAACAGACTGAAAATGCCTTATGCATTCAGAACAGAAGAAAACTAGTCATTAACTTATGTGAGGCAGCTGGTTTCCCAATAATGGCTCCTACACATTCTGGATTTAATATTATTGTTCTTGCCAACCGTGGGAACGCAATGTATATTAATGATGGTTTATTCCAAATTGGTCATTGTCGGAGTTAATAATTAGGTAGTCAGGCACTAATTATCTCTGTTTTGTCTCAAATCATTAACTAAGAAATCTGGAGAAGTAATTTCGGAAGCAGGCATCAGAACCACACATAGTAGGGTGGGCTGTGCTGTAGGCACAAGAGATACTTCACTCCAGAAAGCAGCGCAAGCCAGTGCCTGGGAGCAGAGCCAGGGTGATACTGCTCTGAGTACTGGGTGCAGAGTGGGGACACCTTGAAAAGATACATATGCATGTGATTCCAGTCTGTTCTCTGTACCCCTGGTTCACCCATGAAGGAGGGAGCTCCTCAAAGGCATTATCTGGCACATAGACAACAGAACCACTCCAGCAGGGCCACCATGGGCCAGCACAGCTGGCTGTGGCTCTTCTCCCAAGTTGCACCCAGCTGGAAGGGTACCAGCAGGAGGGTGCACAGCAGGGAGAACAGGCAGCACAATGGGTCTGTTCAGAGGACATGAGGTCTTAGTATTTACTCTGAAATAAGCCTCCTCTGGAAATGATCTTGGGAAAGTACTTAGGACAAAGATGGGTCCAGCACACAGGGAACCATAGAATCATAGAATAGTTAGGATTGGAAAGGACCTTAAGATCATCTGGTTCCAGCCCCCTGCCATGGGCAGGGACACCTTCTACTAGAGGTTGCTCAAAGTCCCGTATAACCTGGCCTTGAACATTGCCAGGGATGGGGCAGCCACAGCTTCTCTGGGCACCCTGTTCCAAGGTCCCATCACCATCGTAGTAAAGAATTTTTTCCTAATATCTAATGTAAATCTACCCTCTTTCAGCTTAAACCCATTCCCTCTTCTCCTGTCACTACACATGCTTACAAAAGGTTCCTCTCCAGCTTTCTTGCAGGCCCCCTTTGGATACTGGAAGGCTGCTAGAACATCTCCCCTGAGCCTTCTCTTCTTCAGGCTGAACAACTTCACTCTCTCAGCCTGCCTCCATAGGAGAGGTGCTCCAGCCCTTGGAGCATTTTTGTGGCCTCTTCTGGACTCACCCAAACAGGTTCACATCCTGCTTTTGTTGGTGGTCCAGAACTGCCCTTCACTGCTGCTTCCCACCTGCCAGCAGCACCCACTTCTCCTCAGGTGTGTGCAAGATATCACAACTGCAACCATCCTCCCCTATTTTCCTTATGTTTGTATAGATTATACCCGAAATACTATGTGGGAAGCCTTCAGCAGTAGTTCAGGGCTTACATTTTGCTGGGCACATTAATCAAGTGTATCCTCACAGTGCCTGAGGGGACAGCAACCAAGAAACTTCCTTTCCAGTTATTCTCCTGTAATTTGTCCTTCTCATTTGAGAATTTTCAAGGTTATCCTGTCCTCATGAGCACAAAAAAACCCCACAAGACACCAAGACCCACAACTGTCTGTTATGAGCTTACCTCAACATAGAGGATAGGGAAAATGCCAATCTTGTCACCCAGCATTCCTTCTGCCCAGTTGTCATCTACCCTCCTGATGACCGTCAAAATTTCATCCTAAAATCAGAGATGCACAAAATAAATAATCTTTTTTTCTTTTTCAGTATAAAGATGCCAGTTTTTAGTTACCCACTTAACAACTTAGGGAGAGAGCACACAGAGGAGGCCATAAACCAGGTAAAAATGCTGCCTGAATCCTGGGCCAGCAGCATCCCTGGCCCAGCATCCCATCCCAGGCACCCTGCAGACTGGTTCAGGTTATGCTGTCCATCAGTAGCTCCAAGGGCCTAGGCACAGCACGTGGGAATATGCAGCTCCTGGCTTCATTGCATGGAGAACGTTTTGATTTCTAATCCAAAGGTGAAACTCTCTAGCTTGAAGCTGCCCCTCTGCATCCAAGAGCCCACTGTGGTGCTTGGTTGCTTCGGAAGGCAACTCGAAGTAGCAGTAGACCACAGGTAGTCTCGGAGACACTTCCAGCAAGATGCACAAGGTGCTCAATAATGAGCCTACACTGCTGATGCATTGAAAGTCAGTTTTCCTTTTTTTAAGAAAGGATTAGTTAAAAAGCCAAGGATAACATAATATAAACAAGTCACATTCAGCTGTTGGGTCAGCTTCAGTTTAGATACAAGTTTGTTTTTTATCCCAGTGGCATTTTAATATTTAATCAAGAGATCTTACAAAAAATTCACTGATGATGAATTTTATTGTGATTATAAAACAGGAGATTGAACAAAGTGCAAGTAAGACTCATGGGCTCAAAGTTTCTCTTTATAGAGTTAAAACCTAGAATATACCAGTCATTGCAAAAGCTTAGGTGACTAGAACCAAACCCTGAGTTTTCCTCGTTTGAGCTGCTCAACTTGTTCATGGATTTCTGCTACAACACATCTGTCTGCTGGGGCCGTCATACTAAACCCAGCCTTGAGTCAGCACCACCTCCTACAGAGGCTTGGGAAGGTAACCCTTTCTGCAGGGCACTGCCCGAATGCTCAGATCTCCTATGGCCAGGGGAAAGGAGCAGGAGGAGAGAAGCTGCAAAGTGAAGTTTGCAGAGGTGCCATTCATGTTCTCATGGCATTCAATCCTCCTCTGTTCCTGTGCAGAAAACATCTTCCTCCAGAAAGCTGAGACAGAGTTTCCTGCTGTCCTCACTTTATTTCTACCCCTCACTGTAGTAAAATAAGAGCTACATATGGTCTATCACTCTCCATGTAACAAGCTATCCATGTGTCATGGGTTCAGCAGTAGCAGTCATTTTTCTCCTTCTTGGTAGCTGGTGCAGCACTGTGTTTTTGACTTTCGGC
>JAOEHY010008896.1:13860-41260 GCA_025447955.1 Psilopsiagon aurifrons
GAGCAGAGGGAAGAAAAAGGGGGAAGTGAGTGAACAAACTGCGTGGCTGATTTATGGCTTAAACCACGACACAATGTTAACTAGCCAGGCGAGGGGAACTGGGCTTTTTTTGTAGATATTGCTCACACAGAAAAAAAAACCCCAGAAATTCTTGCTCCAAAATGTTCAGACTGTGGATTTATGTTGACAGAAAATGACAGAACAGGGATGTGATGTGATGTACTTTACAGGCTTTGAACATTTGCATTTTGAACATGTGCACTTCAAAATAGTTTAAATGTTTCTTTTAAATTATTTGTCTGAATGATCCATTAGGGGAAAAGCTCAGAGAAACAGCCACAGACTGAGTCCTTCAGCTATTTATTGCAGCTGGAAGGATGCAAAAAGAATTTGTGCATTTAATTTCCTGAAGAAACAGATAGCATTCCTTTCCAAAGCCCTGTCTCCACAGACCATATTTGATCTGTATATGGAGCTGACAGTAATACATCTCTGTGAATTTTCCACATGCTCTTACAAAAGACTGATTATCATAAGTTTAGTATCTAGGTAAAGGGGGTAAATGTGGAAAATAAAAGACTGCATCACTTCAAGAACCTGATATGAGTGTTCCCACATTCTATATTTGTTCAGTTATTTTAAAAGACTTTTTAAAAACCCAAAAAAGTGAAGGGTCTGCATTTTCACTATATGCTTATGTATACATATATAATTCTATGTGTGTGTGTGTGCATACATATGCGTATATAAATATATATGTGCATACACATATTTGCATATATATACACACACTTAAGAAAGTAAGAAAAAACTTCACTGTAAAACCCCAGAAGCACTCAACTAGATTTTATTAAAGGCACCATGCAATCCCATCCCTAGAGCAGGCTGGACAGACACCTGCAGAAAGGCCACACTGATCCTACTTGAGGATGGGGCAGGGAATGAGTGACCTTTGAAGATCCCATCCAATTTTACCTTCTATGGACCTATGAAATCTGGAAGCATTTCCATAAGCCGATCTTACTTCAGCTCTGCCAAGTCTGGCTGTGGAATCTGGTCTTATATGAGAAAGTCAAATAGCTGCACATCTTGAGATATGCTGACATTCAAGATGTGTATGTCTGTGGGAGAGCAAAGTGCAAATCCTTGAGAACGCCTTCCATTACAGAATTTGCTTGCAGAAGGGTGTTGAAAATCTCCAGGAATTACAGCAAATCCCAAAACATCTTCTGAAATTCTTTATTAATAAGACATTTCTTTGTATTTACTGCCTACAACATCATTCTATACACAGTGCTGGTAAAAGCTTCAACATGAACTATTTTAGTACCTTAAATTAGTTGGATAGCCATGCTACTTATAAATTCCTAGAAAGGTTCCCAAAAGGATCACAAATAGTAAAGAGACACAGATCTCTTGGCATACTACTTCAGCTTTCTGAACTTCACTGTTTCACATGTACTAAACTGATTTCCAGGCAGCAAAAAGGATTCCAAACCTCAAATCTCACTTCAAAAGCCAATGGCATCCACTGAAGTTTGACAAAGATGCCTCATGCTCTTTTTATGCCTGTTGCTAAAGTCTCTAATTATTTGCTCCCTCATACTTGCTCAAGTCTTTCACTATCCATCAGACTGGGCAGCCTTGCAACGGGCAGGTGGCACCTGCAGTTCTAGTTTATAACCATTATCAGAAAGAAAGTCAAAGATAAATTGCTTAAAAAGCAACCTGATTGACAGAGAAATGAACCCTTGTGCTGAGAAAACAGCACAGAATTGTGCCCAATAACAGTCATGATTCACAACCTGGTTTTTACTCTAGTCATTAATGGCCATTAAGGAAGCAATACAAAGCAGATGTGTCTGCTATTCAGCAGAGATAACAACTCCATCTAGAACACTGGGGAGATCTCAGAGATGGCAGGATGGCACTGTGTGGTGCTCAGTGTGCCCAACTACAACACTTGCCAGCTGGTGTGAGAATCCCAGTTGCCAGTTACTGCCTGGACGATCCCTCTGTGCACAGCAAATGCTGCTGGAATACAGTCCTAAGGGACTGTGATGCTTCTCCACAGCCTGGAACCAGTATTGCATGTGACAGCTCCAAGACTGCCACAATGCTTGTCAAATGCTGCTGTGGGCTGGGAATGATAGTGCTGGAAAATGGAGAAAATAGATGATGTTATTAAAAATGTGATGAGCAATAAAGTGTGGCAAACAGTTGATGCTACCTTGACAAGTTTGAGACTCACATACTAAGTGAACTCATGTGAAGAGTGATCAAACACCGAAACAAAACTGTGAGCTGGATTTGGACTCAGTCTAAGGCTGGAGTAACTACACAAACAATCTTATTACTCGAGATTTGCGCTGCTACAGCTGAGAGCAGAATCCTCTTGCACATGGCTTGTACCAGACACTGCATACCCCAAAGAGTGATTGATTATTTTTAAAGCAGAGGCAGCAGGAGCCCAGGCACATACTGTGGTACCACATAAGAAGGAGACATTAGAAAGCTGAGTTAAATGAGTATATCCCAAGGGCATGCAATGGGACTCTGGAGGCCACATGCTGACTGCAACCATGAAGGCAAACACCAGGAGTAATGCTTCTGAAGCTACTGGAATTAAACTGGTGCAAATGTGACACAAGGCTGGAGTCAGTTGTTACAGAAAGCAAAATAACTGCTAAGTGACCAGTTTTCCTGTTCACTGTTGAACACTGAAGGAAAATACGTTAAGTCACAGATCTGATATGTTTTATCTGCTCGTAGCCACTGCAGAGGAGGGAACAGTGGTGGGACCCTCTGCCTGTACAGATGGTTCATTTAAGAGGAGGAGTTAGGGGGAGCAGTCTACAGGAGAATGACAGGTATGAAGATTTTTTGTTGCACTGGCTACTCAAGATAAATCTTGATCAAACCTCCTGGTTTGATACTTACACATACGAAAGTATTAAATTTGATTTATCTTTGGCCTTTATCTGAAGGGTGTTGTCTACGGGAGATGAAAATGGGTAAGTGTCAGAAGCCCTCTGCATCACTGCTCATGAAGATGAGTGTAAAGCAGACTTCATTTCCTTGTGATCCACCTCTGGAACAACAGGGCATTTTAATTTGGAAAAAAACATCAAAAAACAACCTAGCAAGAGGAAATCCTAAATATTCTTCCTTTGCACTCTTTTACTGGCCTGACATATTCTGATTGCATCGTAAGAAAGGGGATGGGAAAAAGCAAAGTCCATCAAAAAAAGCAACAAAACATAATGATGAAGTTCTTATGTTCAACTTCCCTTCTTGTAGTTTCTTTTCAGAGGAAAAGTCTTCTTTATTATATATTTATATGTAAAATCCAATTACAAGTGTCTGGTAGAGTAAAATGAGTTGCAGGAGTATGCAAATAGGTTACACTAGTTTATATAAAAGTATGCTGATGCAACCCCTCTACCTGAGGAAAGAATAAATAGAGTAAATGAAATTGAAATCAGGTGCAGCATTTTCCGATCTTCAAATGATACTATTGTTCCAAGTGACAAGTCACATCTACAGCAATGCAGGGCTCAGGACTCTGTGCAGAGGAACTGACTGCACGAGCAGATGATCTAAAATCTGGGCTAAACAGGAACCTTCTTCATCAGTGCAGGTGACAGCTAAAATTAGCATTGAGAAAACTGAATGAAAACATGACGGTAAAGTCCCAAGATGAAAAATAGATTATTCACTGTCAGAGAGAACAATAGGGAATACATAAAAACAGTTACAAGGTGACAGTGCTTGCAGTGGAAGGAGCTAAAGAAGAAAATAGCAGCAGAGGAGAAACCAAATCCCCCCCAGGGAAAACACAGTCATCAGGGATAAAAGGATGCAGACAGTAACACAAGAGGGTGAAGAAAAGGAAAACTGAGGGATTGAGAGTAGAGCTATATAGCAGAAAGAAATGCTTAATGTGAGAAAGGCATTGGACAGACAAGAAAATGAGAACTATCCTTGTACAAAATCAGTTATTATAAAGGAGGTGTACAAATATATGGCAACAAATAAATCAAATACAGAAGTGTCTAGGAAAGGATCCATTTTAACAAAAAAGTCCACACTGCCTGCCATAGCCATGAAGTTTCTTAGACTGAGCAAGCAATGAATACCTTAAGCAGACAAGGAAGAGTACTCTCAGAGGAGTCATCATTGTACCCCTGGGCAAGCAGTGAGGAGAACAACAAGCCAGCAAATATATATTCACTGATAGGATCTCAGGGGTAACTTCTGGCTAACTTTCCTGAAGTGCAAGGCTGCTACTTCTTACTAAGCAGCTCACTTTCTTGCAGAGATTCACAGCTCCAGAGAGGCTGGGTGGTCACAGGGTTTGCAGTGTTTGCTATCAAACGTTTTGCTTGCTATGGCTCAAAAGTGCTTACAAGTCTTTTGTTAAATAAATATGAGGAAGTGTACATTCTAGGAAACTGTGTTCTGCAGAGAAGCATTGTGTGAGTGAAAAAGATGTTGCATTTGGTGAGAAAATTATATGCTGCAAGTAATTCATTCAGCTACAATAAGCAGTCTCAAAAGAGAAGGTCAGTAAAATCCTGGTGAAGGATATTTTTATCATCTATTTCATATTCATTTCGAGCATAACTGTTATTAGTTTATGTGATGCTATAACAACCACAGACAGCTGAAATAAAACAGAAAATGACAATGAACAGGTTCTCCATGGCATTCAATGACATAAATTAACATCAAGGGATATGCTTTATTTTGCTGCGGGTTTCTTGATAGCCATGGAGCCCATCTAAGGTCAACACAAATTCTAGGAAGGGGAGAGGAAGGCAGAAAGCAGGTGGGAAGTTTAGGGAGAAAGGGTAAACGTGACATTTTAAATCCAAAGGAAATTACAATACCTCATTTTTCTCTCATTCGAACTGGAATTTATTAAAATTTTGTTTATTAAAAAAACAAATATGGGTTTTTTTCAATGTCTGTTTTTTAGTATCTTCATGTCCTTAAAATAGGAAATAACTGTGACATATTATAATAGCATATTTCAACTGCTAATTGGTGGATGGTATTTATATTCAAAATATATATTTTGAAGCTGAATGGCATTTTAAAACACTGCGACATCTGATTCAATAAGGAATATTAAAAGACACATTTCCATTAGATTTTTTTTTTAGTTGCATTGGTCTTATTGCATTTTAATGCAGATGAAATGTATGCTTTCTAGAAAGAAAACGTTCTCAGGAACTGTGCAGCCAGCTCTACTTGTTTAGTTTCATTGGGTCTGTACCAATCTTGTACATGGCACAAGCTATCACAATGGCTTCTCCTTCAGACAAAATGGGAGCAATTTCCCAATGATGTTAACACGGGGCTTGCCCTGCTAGGAAGATTTATGCCCACCCAGTCCCGCAGCACAGCTGGTGACGTGGGACATTGCAGGGCCACCAAGCAAGCTCTAGAGAAGTCAGTGTCCTTCAGCACATTAAGTGAGCGGACATCCCACTTAATAAAGGACGTCAGCCCTGTTCCTGAGCTCAAGAACTTCATTTTTCTCATACAAGAAACTGGTTAGAAGAAATAAATGGAGCACAGGGAGTCTCTGGTCAGAGCTGCTCAGAGCAGCCAGGCAGACGTCCCAGTGGTCCCGGCAGCACTGCGCTCCAGATTCAGCTGCCAGTACCCCACGTGCTCCATCAGTCCCTATAGCAACAGCTTTCTAAACTTTTAAAGAAAAACCCAATACTGAAAAAGAATCCCCTACCTTGGTGAAGGTCAGGCAATCCTTGTCTTGATCTTTATCCTTTATTTCAAAGTCGTAAAGTGCTTTGCCCTGAGGTGGAGCTTGCGGGAGGGGCTTGATACACTGGATGTAGCTGGCAGGGAAGAAGCCATGGTTCCCATTGAGCTCCCCATGGTACCAGTTCTCGTCCACCTTCCTCCGCAGTATGATGATGTCCCCCTTGTTAAACTTGAGGTCACCAGGCTCTTTTCCTTCATACGTGTAGAGAGCTTTGCCATAGGGAAGCTGAGAAACACTCTGCAGAAACAAAATAAGCAACATCTTTAAGAAAGCTTGAGCCAGCACCAAATGCCTTCTTAAAGTCACTTTCAGCTAGAAGTAAACTGATCATCCTTGTCCACGTTACCCCAATGACTACAGATGACTGCTACATAATGCTACGCCCTGGACCTCACAGGAAAACTAGGATGCGTGTGATGGTAAGATCGAGCAGCTAAGCATGTTACATCAGTGCAGGCACTGCAGTTCTCTTGAAGCTCAGCTGGAACTCATGGTACCTCTTACACCATCAAGCAGCATCTGATAATTTGCAAAAGACCCTATGCAAGCAGGACTACATGTTTAAACAAGTAAAACTTAACATGTGTAAAGGTAACATATTGGCTGTTTCAACGTTCAGGGTTGCTTTTGTTTCTGAAGGCTCAGAAGATAAGACAAAACAAGCTTGAAGATGCGTTTGGTTCTAAAAATTGGCAAATTGAAAATTTTTCATTGTCATTGAGTAATTCCAAACACTTCTGAGTTTGAAGCTTTTAGTCCAGCTTTTGATGCTGTAACCAAATATTCTCTCAAAAAATCCCCAAGTCTCACGCTGCTCATTGAGGGCTACTGTAAACAGTTATAATATTCTTTGTTGCTTATGAATTAATGTCCCTGTGGAAAATCGGAATAGGCAGAATGCTTCAAATCCTTCTTTTAGAACTAAAAAGAGCTCTGAGTCTTTCACTATCATTAAAGGAAAGAAAAAAAAAACTTAAGAAAAAATAAAATCACAGCACAAGAGGAAAAAAACTAAAAAGTTAATGTTTGGTGTAATAGAAAAGAGAAATCTATATGACGGAAACTACTTGACTGTGATGACTTCTTCCCAGATTTCACCTTGGCCTGGCACAAGATTATCAATTGCATGGACAATTTCTTGGTGGAAGAAACAGTTTACCCAGCTCTCTCTGGGTATTTGCTCCCCCTCTCCTTGCAGAATCCCATAGAGCAGGGTTAACTGTGCTGGACACAGATGCCTGCTGCTTTGGTCCTATCGTAGCTCTTTATTCCCTAATCGGGAAGAAAAGATGTATCATTGCATTATCTTATGCCATTTTTTACGTTATGTGGCTTGAGCTAAGTCAGCTTCCAAGTGTCAGCGCAAACATGTATCAGCACATAGCACAGCAGATGCTAAAGGGGTTCTGCAAAGTCAACCTTTCATAAGAGTATTTTTTCAGAGCTGTATTTATAAAAATGACAGTGTTGTGTGGCATATATATGCCTCTGAGTAGTTTGTTTCCTGCTCTGTACACTGGTTGTCAATGGGGTGTCCTACAGGGACAATGAAAAAGAAAGGCTATCTTTAATAAAACACCCCCATATTCTCCCTGCTGTTGCTTATATCTGTATTTCTGGATGACATTCCTCTGCACAAGAATAGCACTTGGATGTTTTCTGGAGGGAGATGGTGGAGTGGCCCAACAAAAACACTCAATTTCCCCACCCCAGCCAGAAAATGGGTGCTGGGATGAGTTTTTATAGTGTTCGTTAAAGCAACAAGCAGATCATTTTCTGACCCCAATGGGTGCACTAAATTGACCCGCTCTGGTAGGGCAGGGTTTATGTTCTTACACCTGCATCTTTCAGCAGGAGGAGGAGAAGCACCAGCCCTTGGCCTCTGCTTGCCTCAGGGTGCTTGATGGTCACCACAGCAGGCAGATACCATGCTGCTCCAAAAATTAGTTTCTTGAGTGCACCTTCACATACAGGCATTAACTTACTCATTTTATTAGGAACGGATTTAGTAGCTGTGCAGGCCTTGGAAAGCATGCGCAAAAGACCTTCTTGCCTACACCACAGAGTGGTGGAGGCAGTCAAACAGGCACAGCTCAACAGAGCTGTGCTGTCTGGATGGGGATTTAATTTCATTCAGATGTGTCCCCAGCTCTTGGTTTTCTCCTTACCAATTTACGGTTCCTCTTTTTTCTCTGTATTCTTTTGGATTTGTTTGTATCTGAAGGAGGGTACCCAGATAAAGACCAGTCTTTTGGAAGCACCTTCACAAGTAACAAAGAGAAGCGTAAAAGAAAAATAGAAAATCAACAGCCAGCCAAAAAAGCATACACCAAAGAGTCTCTGCCAAATCAGTGGCAGCATCCTACAGACATTTTTCTCTCTGCCAGGATGGTTATTTCCCTTGACATCAAAGATTTGTTCTCCTCCCTGGCATTTTAAAGATGAAACAGCCTCTTTAGGTAAGGCATAGTTTGCATTATTGCGTTACCTGTTTGAAACTAGAAAGGAAAAATAAAGGAAAAAGCTGAAAGACTTGTAGTAATTTAGAAATAAAAGATTAATTACTTTAACTCATGCTGAGAGAAAACAATTTATCAAACTCCTAGTAAGACTTCTGCCAGGTGCACGCTGAACCACTGCTGATCCAGGCCCACTCCTGGCAAGCAGGGTCTGTATCACTTACCCTAGACCAGCCCTTACTATTCCCAAGATCTCTGTAGCAGTTCAAGGTCAGACCACTTTCTTTACTTTTTAACCACTTTCTCTTCCCAAGTCTCATTTTACTGTGTAAAGAATCAACAGCCCCAGAGCTACAGAAAAAGAAATGGTATTTTATTCAGTCTCACACATCATCAATGAAATTCTTATGCAACACGTGCTGGGTTTTTATTACTAATTAATTGAGCTGGCTAGAAGGTGGTTCAGGTGCCTCTTTATACTTCCACCTGATGAAAATGCACACTAGCTGCAGGACACAAATTTTCATTTGAAATCTTGCATTGCTTTATTTGGAGACCCTAATGTGCCACCCAGGGGAATTTGCAGTTTAGGCACTTGTGTTCCTGTTCTTTTTAATGGGCTTAGTTACTGGGGACTGTCCTACACAGAGAAGATGTGAGCATGAGGTGTTTAAACTATAACTGCCAGTGGGAAGGTGCTTCTAAAATGAAATGTTTCAATTATCAGCCTCAGTTTTTCTAATTCTGAGCCACAGCTTTTCAACTAAAAAGTCTGTAGAAGCATTTTTAAAAATGAACATGTTGTTTAGAGGAGAAGACACCCTCCTAATGAAAATCCGCTGTAATTGAGACATTTCCCAGCCTTTCTGTAAGGCCAGAAGTACACATTTTGATACAAGCATTCCAGGTTAAGCTTGCATTTACTGTGGTAAAGGCAGAAGTAAAGAACGGAGTCCTCTAACCCTTTACAAATAAAGCTACCTTTCCCATTCTAAAGCTCTAAATATCTTTTCCAATCAACCAAAGAGAGAAACTCAACAGCACAATTACAGAAATCTCCGAAAATAAACTCTTGAAGTTTCCCTGCTGATGTTTCCTGGCTAAAAGGTCCAGCTTTCAGTGGACTTTCAGTGGCCAGAGTACGTTAATGAATCTTGGCCCCTAAGAAGCACATTTTGTAAAGTTTCCAAACGCTGTTCTTGCTTTGGTTAATTTGTAAGTGATAAGCAAATCAGATTCAAAAAAATCTTCTTAACTGCACCTGAAGGGAGGGAGCATTAAGTAATACAAGAAAAATGATCATTGCCGCTGTTTGTTAGTTGTAATGTTACTCCCCATAAAGTTCAGTGATTCTTAGAAATCTTCTTATGATCCTATGATTATTTCCCTTTTTGCCAAATATTTGTGCAGTGCAATTCTGGCCTAATCACCTCCCTTTTCTTCACTTGACTCCCCCAGTTCAAAGGGAAAGGAATCAGCCAGGACAGATCTCAACTCACGTGAAAACCCCAAGCCCTTCTGGGGAGTGTGCCCTTTCCATTTTCTGTTCAAAATCTCTCCCCCGTGCCCTACCCTACTTCCCCTCAGCAATTTCTTCCACATAACAGCATTTCAATCAGACATCATCATCTTCAGCATGCCCAGGATGTCCTTAAAAAATCTTCTAATCTAAGGCTGCAATGTGTCACCTAAGAGATGAAGCTAAAGAAAAGCAGAGGCAGGCAATGGTTTTGGTGGATGGCAATGATAGGTGCATAGAGATGTTCCTCCAGCAACTGCAGGAGTGTTTACACCTTCCTTTTGCTCCCTGCTTCAGCAGACCAAACCCTCCTTACCCCTCCTCTGCAACTCCTGTGCCTGGGCAACACTGCAGCACCTCTGAGCCACCACACCACCCCCTGCCATCTGTTTCATCCCCTGCTCCTGAGCCAAAGCCCCTTCTCAGCCTTGGGCCCCATCTTGGAGTCTTCTGTGACGCTATGTCCCAGGAGCAAAACTTCCCTTCCCAGCAGCATCGTGCTCCTCCTCACCCCACGGTGACCAGCTCCACAATGGCCACCTTGCACTTGGGACCAAACCCAGGGCAGCCTGACTGCCCCAGCAGGAGCTCAGCAGAGACCACCACCCCACTACTGCCCCTCCAAGTCAGCTCTTGACCGAGCTCCTGCTCTGAGGGACACTGCCATCGCCTCCCTCCCTAGCTGTCATGAAATTCGGTCGGACATAATGCAGGCGGCTGCAAAATTAAACAGCCTCCACATCTGACTGTATCAAGAAATCGATTTTCCCTGTTGATTTATTGTTAGGTTAACTGGAATTTGGCTATGATGTGTATCAGATTCCAAAACTCCACGTGGGTGTGTACAGAAATAAAGAATGTAAGAAAGAAAGGAAGGAAGGGATGAAGTCACAGTCAATGGCAATGGCCAGTTTCTTCTTCCCGTCAGCAAATGTGTGTTGGCACAAT
Source organism: Psilopsiagon aurifrons (assembly GCA_025447955.1). Taxonomy (NCBI): domain Eukaryota; kingdom Metazoa; phylum Chordata; class Aves; order Psittaciformes; family Psittacidae; genus Psilopsiagon; species Psilopsiagon aurifrons. The sequence goes on from JAOEHY010008896.1 coordinate 24,581, forward strand.
GCTGAATACTGCCAAAATTCTTTTCGATTTCAGAAATTAATACTGACATAAAAGCCTGAAGCGTTAATATGCTGAACCCCCCCCTTGCAAAAGACTCAGTAACATGTTGGCAAATCAATCATTCTGCATTTGTGTTTCAGCAATGTCAAATGGCAGTAGTTAAGCAGAAACCTGCTGGCAAATTGACAAACAACAGCCGTGAAGCAATTAAGTGTCAACACTGGTGAATTTTTCATTACATATCCTGAAAAACAAAAGGAGGGGGAAAAAACCCAACTCAAGCATACTTGTTTCCAATAAATTCTCCCAGTAGAAAGCTTCATAGAGAGTGAACTGTACAGGTAGAGTAGACCTCAAGTTTCCAAAAGTTATGGAAATGAGGCATTTTCCCAGTGTGTTTGAAAGCAACTCAAGCTCCAACATGGGTCAAAGCCAGCTTCTGCCTGTGATACCTGAAGGTCACTACTTAGAAAAGGGCCTGATGCTTGCTCAAAGTACAGTGTGGGTACCTAAGACCCACGCTTTTCCTACCTTACACTATTTGGGAAAGAAAAAGAAAAGCTTCCCCAACCAATCAATTTTTCCTGAGAGTGCAGACAGAGCCTGGATGTCTGAGATAACTATGCCTTCAGTTTGTGTCTGTATGAGCTATGGAGGGTGTTCACCCAGGAGAGCATGAAAGCCCCACGTGCAAAATCATCAGAGTCTGGCCAGCTTCACTGGCTCACAAACACACGAGAGGAAAGTCCAAGCCTATTCCTTGACATCAGTACATTGCACTATATAAGAAATAAATAAAACACAAGAGGGCAAGGCCTGCAGCTACTAAACCCAGACAGAAAAACCTTCTATCTACCAACCCTTCTGTCAAACCAAGCTTATGTTCAGATTCCTGAGACCCAAGAAACCTCCTGAGGCTCTAGCTACAACTTGTCTCTGCAATAGCAGAGCAAAAGATTGTTTTTCAGCTCTGTGAAAGCCACGTTAATACTGAAGGGTAATTTCCCTTGCTGAAGCTCTTGCCTCTTGAAGCTCAAGCTGTGTAAAGAAGGGAAACCTCAGCCTCTCTTGTTGCAAGGGCTTCCCCTGCATGTGGGGATTCCCTGTGAGAAGCAGGTGTGATGCTACCCTCATCTGACCCCTGTTTCAGGGGCTGAACTCCTTCTTTCCACTTCAAGGTTCTTGTTCATAGTCAGAGCCAGAGCCAGAGGCAAAGCAGGAATGGACAAAGTCTAACAGCCTCAGAACACACTGCTGGAGCAGTCTGATAAGAGCACAAATAGAGTAATTCATGAGGTTTTTTAGACTGTACTTCAGTGACTTTAGCAAAACACACTGGCAAGTTGCTTGTTGCAGTTCTTCAAATTTCTCCAACATCTCCATATCTCCCACTCTCCAAATATGTATCTGAAGAGTCTGTTCCTCTGAATGAATACACACTTATCTCCTTCATGAAGTACTATCAGGTGTAAACATCCAAAGCAAATCAAAAGTCAAAAAGAAGAAAAGACACACAGAAAGGAAAACACAATGAAAAGCACGCATATCTCAGCAGTAAACCATAATTATACACAAACTATTCCTATAGCATAAATAATAATCAAAACACATATTGTTAATTTTTGGCTTCATTACTCTCAAGCATCACACATTACTCTGAATCTCCCAGTCTACACAAGCAACGATTCGGTGGCAACACATGGGACTGCATTTACATCTCCAACTAGCAGGCATCTCCCCATGAGCAGGCTGGGCAACACTTCAGCATATGGTTTCTTGCCATCCGTAACAGCTTCACAGAAATCACAGCAGCTGTGTTGGAAAGGACAGGGGTTGCCTCGCAGAGCATCCATCAGCAGGACTGCTGAGGAGAAGATGGGCTGCTCCCCATTACTATCACCAGGATCTCGTTCATCAAAAGCACCCATTCAAATCAGCTGAGAGCAACTTAAATCCTAAGTGTGAAACCACTGCTCGTATCCCTGTGGGATGGAAAAGTGGAAGGCAATCTGGTGCTCGGAGTAGTCAGTGGTAAGCACAACAGGCAGCTCATTCATGGTGGCAGTGACAGCCCTGTCTGCCGGGCTTGGTAAGGGACATGACATGATGGGCAGCAGGGGCTGTGACTGTCCCCTTGCTCCTTGCCATCCAACTCACTACAGTCACTCTCGGTTTAACATCTTTCAAGAGCAGCTCACTTTAGCTTAAATCAACAGCACTGCTTAAAACACATCTCTTCTTAGTCATCCCTAGGAAGGAAGAGAGAGCACCTGCATGTGCAATGAGCTGAAGGAACAAGGGGCTGGGCAAACTTTAGCCGGTGCAGTTTTTCAAATGTATATCACCATAAGATCTGTGTCCTGAGGAGATTTTAGCAGCTTCTGGTCTCAAGAGGGACTTTCAGGCTGACAGATCATAAATCACCATTATGCCTCACAGCAAAAACTCTTAAAAAGTGGTTTGTCTTCCATGTAAGATGGTTTGCCTTCCATACAGCCATTCATAAGCACTGTCGCCCCCAGGTCACCTGGCCTGACAGATCACGATAGTGACACTGCAGCATTTGCTTTCACAGAAAGCTAATAATAGGAAAATTAAACAAAGAGAATCTAATCCTGCACAAAGCAGCAAAGAACCTTCAGTTAAAAGCCTGAAAAATCAGTTTGCAGATACAACCTTTTTGAAATCAACTTTGAGAGTAAAAGTAGTCAAGCCAACAATAAAAATGGCACCATGAAGAATGAAAACTGAACATAATGCTTTACACACCCTGGAAAGCGTCATGCTTATTCATAGTGTCATGCAAGTAGCAATTAATCACAATAAAAATAAAAATTCTTAACTGAAGCTCTACTGTCTTATTTAACTAGGGACTTGGACATAATGGTTAGGTCCTGATCCTGGCTGATGGTGCTGCAGAGGGCTTCAGTCCCTTGTTACACCTGTGGATATGTGAGAACGACATTCACTTGACTTGTGCACAGCTACTACCTGTGTGAAATGCTTCTCAGAAACTGTTTTGAGGTGCTAGGAAGTCTTGGGAACAACTCTATGTGTTCTCAAGAGGTGGTCCTTTTTATATATGGAGAGGAAGTGCCCAAACACCTCAGGCGACTCTATGCCATTTCCAGAATTGACTCTTGCTGTTAGCAATAAGATACTATGGGAATCTCTCAGCAGATGGAGATAAAACAAAGGTGAGCAGGTCCGGCATCATTCTAGTGAACTGCATTGCTCCCCAAAGAACAGGAAACAACAATGTTCACCACCCAAAAGAGGAAACGATGCTGTTAATCCTCTTCAGTGTGGGTATGCAAACTGCTCTTTAAAGAGAACAGCTTCTTTTGAGGTTATTTTCTAGTTTATATGGCAAAATTGCATTTTACCTTATAAGGTCCATCTTTGTACACACCAAGATTAAAGAATGTTTCAAACATTCCCTTGGCAAATGCAGTTGGTGCTTGCAGCACAACTGAGAAAGAAACAGCAGGCTTTCCACTACAAAGTTTGTCACATGAGTAGGTTCGGGATTCTTTACTTTATCAGAATAACAGCTCAGTTTTACAGTCCAATGCTGTTTCCCTTAGGAATTTTAAAAACTTGAATGCAAGATCATCAGATCATCCCATGCTGAGCTCATCCGATGTCGTAATCACAGCTAAAATAGCTTCACACCTTCTGCACATCTCACGCTGCTTCAGCCCGTCATTCAGTATCTATCAATATTTACACATTCAAAGATCTCTTTTTCCTAGTAACACATCATTTAATGTGAAGAATTCTCAAACTACATGCACTCCTATTAAACAACACATGATTTTCAGGGTCAAGTTGGATTTCTAGCAGAGAATTAACAGTTACCGCTGCCCAGAGAATCCATGGGTAACACCAGCCAGCTGTTTAACTGTGTCAGCACAAAGCCCCTCATGTTCTGCAAAACCCAAAAGCTTCCAGACTCTCAGCTCTTTAGTAAGTGGTAATGTCAACATACTGCTGGCATTGTAGATCAAATTCTGATTTTAGTTACACTGCTTTAATCCATTTAATCTTGATGAAGCGGTGTGGATGTATAGAAAATTTCCACACAATACAGAGCTTTATTTTACAAGTAATCTCATCTGAAACAAAACTGAACGTCTGGCAGCCTTCAGCAAGGAAAATAGTTATTGATGTCTCATGTTCTGGCCATAGCCTTTACAAAGCCTAGGTATGCTCTGAGAATCTGTCTGTCCTTCACTTTTCAAGCAGAAAGAGCCCCTGGATCCCAACGGCCAGATCTTACCCTTACAATCCTTACCCTTACAATCCTGTGCAGGGGTCCTGGTGAAAGGACCAGCAGCTATACACAGACGTTTCAGAGCAGAAGCTGATCTACAAAAAGTCTCAACCAATAGCTGAGAGGACTTCTAACCCAAGTATGCAACGTGGCTTCGTCAGAAACCACCATACAAAATATGCCTCAACTGCATGCCTTGCCAAGGCAAAGGCCACTGGAGACATCCTAAGTGAGGGCTTCAGGATGCTACTTGAGCAGTTCAAGGGGGAAGGCAAAGTTGGCTACATTTAGCCTGTCAAGGGCCACAAATAGAGGCATGCTATAAAACAAAGAGGAGCTCCCTCAAGGCTATGGAAAAACACAAAACAAAATCTTACATTCAAGGCACGATGGCAGCTATATATTTAAGGTTGCCTTGTATTCTCCATTGAAAGTGTATCTTAAATCCTTTAAATAAACATTAAATCTCTCACTGATTACTCCCCAGACGACATCGCTTTGGTCACGACCACAGCTTGGTTTTCCCAGCTGCCTGCCAGAACCCAGTCCTTGCTCATTTTTTTTAGTTAAAGAAACAAGTTAAAGTCAGCCCACTGTGCAATTTTGAAAGCCTTATGTTTTTCCAGGCTCCTTCACCTCCACAGCAGCAGCATTTACAGCCCTGGAATTTTACACAATACTTCATGCTGTAGGTCATGGCAAGGAAAAAGTACATTTTGGGGAAAACACTAAAAAGCATTGCATAAAATGAATTTTCGCTGTAACTGCTTCATTTCATCTTTGCTGGTGGAAGCTGACAAAGCATGGGACAGCCTGCATTTTCCAGTGGTGCCTTTGTAACTATGATACCCAGCCCAGTACCTTCGGTTTGCTTTCCAGCTTTTCCACGTCTTTCTTCTTGGCTCCTTGCCTTGTGACTCAAGCGTTTCCTTAGCAGAAATCCTCTCACACCTCCGCCCCAGAAAGGACTTTATGGTCCAGACCTGCTACAGCTTGTCAGGGCTGGGTTTCCTTCTGGCAGACACCAGGCAGGTCCCAGCTCCCACACCCAGCTTTGCCAAGACTTTTCCATGGCTATTTTTCTCTCTCAGGTGGACCACAGGGAGAGCAGAGTGGTAAACGAAGGGTCTAGAGATGAAGCTGACCCAAAAACGGAGCGGTCGGCTGTATTTACCATCTGGCAAAGCTCCCAGAGCTCAACAGAGGGAGCCCCACTCCGGAGAATCTTGCTGGGATTGCTAGCAGCAGAGAAGAGACTTTTTTGAAAGGAATAAATGCACACCAGGAAAATGTTTCTCCACTCTTCTTCACGCAAATGTTAACTTAAAGGTTGCACAAAAGCTTCTCCCACCATTTCCATCATTGAGAATCAAGACAATCAGCGGCTGAAACAACACCAGACACTGACAGCCTCAGCTCACAGGCTCCAGCACCCAAGCAAAACAACCCAGAAAAATACCAAAAATGAGGGGATTTTTTATTTACCTTTCTGAGGTGATATAGTGTTGCTCAAGGACCATGTTGGGTTACTCCTTCATATGGAAACCTGCATTTGCTGAGGAGCTCAGGGGTCTCTGAGGGTGTCAAGAGTATTGCAGGGTTTGAAGGGTAAAATAGAGATGACTTCCAGGGAGTATGGGACAGGCAGTAGAATATAAATGACCGTGAAGACCCTCTGATGTGGAAATAAGATTAAAAAGTGCCCAACCAAAGAACCTGACTAGCAGAGACAGCGGCAAGGTGGCTTGTAAACTGAGATGGGTGAATGGGTAAGGATGAGAAGGCAGCCTGAATTCCTGAATTCTTATTTCTGATGAAGGGGAGTATCTGAAATTCCTATTCAAATCTTAACACTTCTGCAAAAGATAGTGGTTGATTTGCTTGCACTGCTTTTACTATATGCTTAATGATAAATAATGTGGTGCCTAGGCAGCATCTCCTTCTGTTGTGTCATCCTCACTGCATGTGACCACCGAGCAGAGTCCTGCATTATAAAACTGCAAATATCCCATTTTTCCCTCTTCCAAAGTTTTCATAAGGCAGCTTTAAAAAGCATACACTATGAGAACATCCTGAGATGGCATTAACAGTTTCATAAATACTATATTACCTGAACTGTGCCTTCCCTGAACTGACAGGCATTTGATAAATGTACCGTGGGCTGAATACACAGTGGAGCTAAAGAACGTGTTTTCTTAGTAGCTCAGTTGTAAACTTCAATAGGTGGATAAATTCCCATGTCAGTAAAGAATATTTACAACTGAACCTTGTTTATCAGCAGCATGCCCTTACCAACAGCCTACACAAATCCTGTTACACAAAAGCGGCTGTGGCTCTTTTCTCATAGTTACATGGAAATTGCAGAGGTTTCTTTTGCACCGGGACAAGCTTTATAGCCAGCATTAAGAGATGCTAACGTTGCAATATTCTTGGCTCAAAATGTCAGCGTGAAAGGAGTTAGCTCATCCACATCTGTGCTATGTGAGCAGCCTCCTCTTCCCTTCACTGTTGGGGACCTTCTCAAGTGAGAGCACATCGGGGGTCTCCATGCTCTTGTTGTCTAAAGAAATGAACGTGACAACCTACTTGCCAGGAATTTTGAGAGATTTTTTCCCCCCTCATTTGCCACAACTGGGAATATTAAAATATCTGATATCCATTAAAAATTAAAAATCCATGCTTTTTAAACCACAGAATTCCAGCTCTGTTTATCCAAAGTGCCCTGTGGTTGTTATTTTCCCCCCAAAAGGACTTTTTCTCGGGACCCCTGCCCTCTCCTTGGCAGGACTCCAGACTCCTTGCCTCCTGTACCTTGCCTTGGCTTAGTCCTCCTGTCCAGCACCCTCACCCCAAAACGCCTCATTACTGACAATTTACTGACACGCGCTTTCTTCACAAAGATGATTAGAGATCGCTTTCAAGCCTCAGTCCTGCTGACAGGACAGACTGCCACCTTCCTGCATGTTAGCCAGCTGACTGCCAGAAGGGCTTTAATCAGCTCTGGCTTTGACAAGTGCCGAGCGGTCAGAGGCATCTTCCCTGTACCATAAAGGTCAAAAAGCACCTCTGACACCACGAGTCCTCATCTCCTTCATGGTGGGAAAGGACCCCTTCACTGCGTGATGGCCTCCCATTAAGAGCAGTTCAGCTTCTCCCTCAGCTGTGGCAAAGCTCTGCATGGTTTGATGTTAGGAAGCAACGTCAGTTGGAGCAGACAAAGAAAACATCAAGGAAAATACAAGGCTTCATAATGCAAATTATGCTTTTATGTCATTCTCTTGAATCCCCTTTGGGGAGAAGAAAGTTGATTTTCTACAGAATATGGGTCACAGTTATGCCTTAAGGATCTTTCGGCACTTTGGTTGCTCGCTGACATATTACAGGGCTCCTGGGTGTCTTTTCAGGTTAATGCTTTCAAAGAGCTGTCCCTGTGCATCACCATCATCTTCATCATCATAATAATACTATTAAAACAAAATTCATTTCCTGCACCCACTCCCAGGAGCTCCTCTCACACTGAGTTTAATTGATGCTTCCTCCCGCACTCTGAGGGATGATTAAAATGAATGCGACGCATGTTTGGAAGCACCTCAGGTTTCAAACTCTGCATGGTTTCTAGTTAAAGGGACACACACAGGATGCTTGTGCTACATTTCACTCCTCTCTGTGGCTATTATTATTACATACATTTCAGCAGCAGTCAAAAGAATCTCCTCTACCTCACATAATAGGATCCTGATTTAGACTGGATAATCACCAGCCATTGATCTGGGTGAAAAATGTCTTTAGGAAAGGAGGAAAAAAAAAAAAAAGAAGGCTTGAGATGTAACTAGCCCTCTGGCAGAGATATTGATATTAACGACCTAAGTGTTTGGATTTCTGGATTATGTAGTACCCAGTGTTAAGCACTGGTGCTAGTGAAGTACAAGGGGGAAAAAAAAGGCAAACAAAAAATCCTCAAAAAACCAAGCAACTACGAAATCCCCAGTATAATCTGCAAGGATGTGTGTGAGCAATGAAGTAGCAGCCCTGCTATCTGGGTGTCAAAGTCTCCGCTGCTACAGCCAACTCACTTCTTTTGAAGACTGACTCTTCTCCAAGGTAAAGAGCATCAAAGACTTGTCACGCTTTAAGTCACACCCCGATGTACTATCGACAAATTTGATATATTCCTCTATTACCTATGGATGTCTTTCCACAGAACATGGTCAAAGTCACAGGCGTGTGTGTTCACCTCCAGCCTTTTTGGGAGCCACAGCCCTGCAAGCCCTGTGCTGTAGGATATGACCTCGGTGCTCACCAACCTGTCAGCATGAGTCAGGCAGGGCACATGGGAGCAGTTTGGTGTACTCAGTGCCACTTGCACACCTTTCGTTCCACTTGTGGTCCAGGCATAGCCAGAGATGGCTTTATCTGGAGAACGGCTGTTGCTCAGAGATTTTGGAGGAAAGGGTGCAGGCGGATGAGTCTCAGCACTACTTCTACACTTCCCTATGTACCGCCTCCCTCCCAGGTTTCTGATGTCTCTGTGTCCTGGTGATAAATACTTGATTCCTGAGCAAGATTGCCTGAGTTCAGGTACAATTTTTAAGACATTGCTCAGCTTTACCTTTGGAAATCTCAGGACCCAAATGGGCAGGGGAAGCAACCGGCACTGAAATCTTGCTGTGCTTAGTTACACATCTGAATCATCACCACCTGCACTTGACATCAACAAAGCTTCGCAACAAAGCCAATACACCTGCTTTTCTGTTAGAAAATATGGGGCTGTAAAGCTCAAAGAGGAAAATATTTCACATATATTTGCTATTAATATAAAGCCAGCTCATAAACACTATCTTGCAAAGCTGTGCAGTCATTTGGAATCTGCAGCTACACCTCACTAGATACAATGACCTTAACGTTTTCCAAAGCCTACTTCTGGCTTCGCTTACATGCATGTAAATAAATCAAGAGCTCCCCCACTGACCATAATGACAGTATTCCTGATTGCCACTGTTGTGGCAGCACAGTCAAGTTCAGTGGCAAGTGACACCAGAGGAAATGCTATGATAACAATCCTATACTGCAGTGCATGCATCTTTTACCACCTAGTAATATTCAAAATATGGGATGCATTTGCTTTTTGAATGCCTTGTAAAATGCTACAGGCTGTAAATAATTTAAACCAAAATAATGGGATGCTTGGGCATTTTTCAGGTTTAAGAAGGCAACTAACTCGGTGAAATAAACAGTTTTTACTGAAATAGTTCTCACTGTTGATAAAGAAATGACTTACGACTAGATACACAGCATATTAACAGTAAAAAAAGACTAAACAACAAAGCAAAAGAGTGCTGGTGTATATATCTTTATTTCTTATTCATCTTCTGTATGGCTTCAAATCCCTCCAGAACAGAATTGAACTCCTGTGCCCCTACCCTGGGTTAATACTGTAATCACTGGGATATTGTTCGAAATAGGAGCACTGGCTTCCTCTCTGGCCATGTTATAAAACTGAAAGCATTTTGCTCGTCAAAGAAAGATTTTAGAGACTTAACTCCCTGAAAGAATTGGGGCATAGATCTTGAAAGGAAGAAGAGACTTTGGCCCAAGAGGGGCAGAAGTAAGACATCCTGTCACCCTCAACACTTCTCTAGAAGGTAATTCAGCATGCTGGCTTCACCTCTCCCCTACCTCAGCGGGATAACTCTTCAGGCATCCAGCCTGCCCTAACTCTTCTGACTGGGTGAGAAGCTCAGGGGATCATTTCAGGACAATGGATTCTGGTATGGCAGTGAGACGCCTGCAAAACACGGGTAAAGTAGGGGAGCAAGTATTGCTCAGAAAAAACATAAATGTACCCCAGAAAAGACTACATCCTGTATTTCCTTGACATCAAAACCAATTAAGCTTTGTTTCCCTGCTTGTTATAGCTAATTATTCCATCACACCGCCTCCGAAAAGCTATTCCTAGTTACATGTGTCATGTGACCTCAGCAAAACTCTGAAGACTAAAGGTTTGTAAGTACATTTTGTAGAATAGCAGCAAGTGCTCTGTGATCAAGTGGCCTTTCTTTGAGATTCCCCTTTCTGAAGCTGACAGAGAAAGCTGCAACCAACCCCCTTGATGCCCTCAGCAATGGGACCTAGAAGAAAGAGCTTGAGACAGAACTGGCCGGGGCTGGGGTTTTATGATAGGAGTGAACCCATCTTCAGGCAATCTTTGCTGGTTTGCCCTGCAGAGAAGGACCTGGGGGTGTTGTTGATGGAAAAATGAACATGAGCCGGCAATGTGTGCTTGCAGCCCAGAAAGCCAACTGTATCCCGGGCTGCATGAACAGGTGTGTGACCAGCAGGTTGAAGGAGGTGATCCTGCCCACTACTCTGCTCTTGTGAGACCTCACTTGGAGCATTGTGTGCAGTTCTGGTGTCCTCAACATAAAAAGGACATGGAACTGTTGGAACAAGTCCAGAGGAGGGCCACAAGAATGATCAGGAGGCTGGAGCACCTTCCGTATGAAGATAGGATGAGAAAGTTGAGGCTGTTCAGCCTGGAAAGGAGAAGGCTGCTTGGAGACCTCATAACATCCTTCCAGTATCTGAAGGGGGCCTATAGGGATGCTGGGGAGGGACTCTTCATTGGGGACTGTAATGATAGGACAAGGGGTAACAGGTTAAATCCTACCCAGGGGAAGTTCAGGTTTGATATGAGGAAGAAGTTATTGTGAGGGTGGTGAGGCACTGGAATGGGTTGCCCAGGAAAGTTGTGAATGCTCCATTGCTGGCGGTGTTCAAAGCCAGGTTGCACAGAGCCTTGGGTGATATGGTTTAGTGTGAGGTGTCCCTGCCCATGTCAGGGGGGTTGGAACTAGATGATGTCAAGGTCCTTTCCAACCCTAACTATTCTATGATTCTGACGTGCCTGTGGGTTTAGCCCCCTGAGCTGACTCCTCAGGCTGCGGGATGAGCACCATGCACTGTGCAAGGAAGGCAATGGAGCCACACACTCCATGGGAGGGCTCAGACAGGAACCAGACATCCTTTTTCAGCAGCAGCCCCAGATGGGCTCTATAGGCTCAGCCCTACCCTAAAACCACAGCTTCAGTACGACGGTAAGTGGTAGCTCCAAGTCTGAGAATGAGTCCTGGATCCCTTGCTTGAGCAGATGGGAATTACTGTGCTGAATTTCAAAGGAAGGGGACTTAATTTCCATACGATGCTAATGCTTTCTTTTCACCACCTTATGCCACTGCCTGCCAGAATCTCAAATAAGGAGTGATCCACATCCTAGTTTGAATGTTCCTATGGAGTTAGAACTTGAAAGAGTATGTTTGTGCTCAGAAATTATGCTCAAGTCCATCACAGCACAACAATAATTCAACTACAATTACCTAGAGGTACAGGCTGGAATAAAGCAGGTGCGAGTAAATCCAGAATCTGGACAACTATAAGAAAAGTCAATAAATGATGGACAAAGACCCCTTTGAGACCTATGGATGTTCACGACTGCTGAGTCTAGTCCTCTGCAGTGAACAAGAAATGTTGCAATAGATACATTTCTCAGGTTCTTAAACATTTCTCCTATGATGTTGCCAGTTTACCACAGGCAACAAAGCACCTTCCCAGACCCCCTCAGGAAGTTAGCTCTAAGCAAGAATGGCTAGAACCTGGAACTTTCACACAGTAAATGAAGATAGCAGGAGAGAGCAGAAGCATTGCCAACATCCTCCTAATAATGAAGGGAGGGAGCTCAGTGAAGCCTGGCAAGAGGGCTTGCTCACCACATGAGGGAATAAGTACTGAGAGAAATTCAGAAACACGACACCAAGGGACTTTGCAACCTCAGTGGAAGAGGAAACTTCTTTCTGACCACAGGTTTAAAGACCGATGCAAGTCAGAGCACATGACAAAGACATACCGAGCAGACCTGTGTTCTGGCTCTAGATGTGGTCACAACCCAAATCCTTGCAAGAACGTTAACCCCCCACTGAAGCTTTTTCATGCAACCTACAAAAGTCCTGCAGTGTGAGCCAAGGCAATGTAAGCATGATGCAGTGTCACAGCAGCTTTAAAATGCCTTTGGGCTTATCAGCGTAGCAAATACCTAATGATTCAAATGTCTAGAGCACTAAACATGCCATTACCCCTGCAAGAAGCTGATAACTGTAAAAATCCTTAGATAGGAGGGCCATTCAGTTAGTGAGATCCTGTAGCAACTCGATCAATGTCTTCTCACAGCTGGGAAATGAGAAAATACGTGTTCAATAGTTGAAAATACAAATTTCTCCATAGAAAAGAACAGGGGAAAATCAAACCCAGTTCCAAAACACTGCACTGAGGAGACATCATCCCCTTAATTTGATCTCCATTATAACAGGTTTTGGGTGTTTTAACACAAAAAATTGCCAGAAACTGCAAACTTGCTTTCAGACAAGGTAGTTCCACAGAAGTTGAGAAGTGCTGAGTGACAGTGGTAAGATGCTGTAGACTGAACTCTAGAAAAAAATTAGTCTGCGTCAGTGATGTCCAGAGGATGCAACAGGAAATGCTGCTTAAGGGAGATCTACATTTTACTCTTGAGCAGATTTTACATTAGAGGGCAACAGCAGCTTAACTTGTTCCTGTCTGTGTTTGCCAGTACTGACCTTGTTCAGGCAAATTATCAATCTCCACATCTCTAAACTCCTATCATTATGAGTGTTATGCATACATTATCTACATGAATTAAACCAATTTGCATTTGTATGCTGAGCAGCTGGTCTCAAATTTACTCCAGAATAAAATAAAGTCCCAAAACCATATATGCAGCTGGGATTGCTTATGAGTGAAAAATGTGGTATCTTTATAGCCAACAGCATATGTATTCAGTACGCAGATCTACAAATATTGGATTCACTGCCAAAATCATTGTTAAGCAAACTGGCTGACTCTCTGCATTTTCCTGATGAACCAGAAGGAGCCTGCTGAAGAGAGGGAGATGGAGTATTGTGTAAAAATTCATATCATGGATTTAGGGTGGGCAAAATGCAGTGCCATCTAGCTAGTCTCAAAGGAGCTGGTGTGGCCCTGCAGCACAGCACATTTCTGCCCGGGATACAAGCTCGGATCCTGGGGAGGTGTCAGCACTGTGGTGATGAGCCCAATGGTGTGGTCATGCTGTAGTAAACCAGCCTGTCTGGAGTAAGGTTAGGTACCTCTGCAAACAGCTGTGGTAAGTGCTGTAGATCACCTAATGGCATCCATGAGTGACACTGGAATGAGATTCTGTTTCAAAGGGATTTAGTGGCCTCCTGAAGTGCAGAAGATGACACACGCAACAGCCTCTTCCTCTGCAACAGTTAACCAGAACAGCTATGTTTCTTAGCTTGCAAGATCAAAAATAAATAATAATAAAAAAATCAGTCTTCATTTATGTCTGTCTTCAAAACATTAACAAATGCTAAATTCCCCCTTGCTTATTTCAGATAATGGAATCTATGTAATGAGAATAATTTTTAATAGAGCTTCTCTGTGTTTTTACTAAGGGCATATTTTTGCCCACTGCACGGAGCTGACTTTGCACATATTCATTCTGCTATTTTAGCAGTAGGAGACTAGGTTAAGGCACCAGTCATTCACTCCTGGAGATCTGGATTCAGTTCCTGGCCTACATGACAAGTGATAATGAGTTTGGTTATTGAATCTCCAGGGGATATTTGTTCACATTACTAAGCAACCACATAATTTGGCAAGATGCGTTAAGTATGTGCTAAGGATAAGACTGGGGGCCAATTGCTCAAATGACTGACACAATGCAGCCTCCCAAACATCACTACACCAAACTCATCCTTTGTGTAATTCTGCTTGAGATTAGGAGAACTATGCAGGTTTTTCAGCATGTCTGTTTTAGTACTGACACAGGCCAGTGCACAGCAGCACAGGTACTATCTGGATCTGCAGACACATAAACACAACTTGTATCCTTACTATCAAACTCAGCACATAATTCAAGGTTACTTTAGTCAGCTATGCATAGTTTTTTTCAGCACTTGCTGCATCCAAGCTATAATGAAACACAATGCAAGCTGAAAAGAATATTGGGATTTAAAAAATAATTACATAATACTTAATTTTGTTTGCCTATTGGCAGGCAACTCTACAGAGTTTGTATCTTAAAGGCTTTTCCCTGCAAACAAGATGCTTACAAAGTCTTATTAAAAGAAAATGAGAACTGAAACTCTTGCATGATTATGAAACCCTGTAAAACAAGCATGTTGGCCACTGCAAGTACCACTGACACCGCTACCTCATGTTAGCTAAGTGTTTCATGCTTGAGTTGCCTTTAAATGGGCAGATTACTTCTGCAACCAACGTGGCAAAAGTAGTCACTTATCCTGAGGCTACTTCCACATGACCTTCTTTTGACCCCAGTTGAGCTGACTGTGCCCCAGCTTCAACTGGAGGTATGTGCAAGCTTTTAGGGATGTCCTCTAAACTGGTGGCACATCTACCAGTCTAGCAGATCATCTCTTTCAAGGATGATACCTATGTGTATGTAATTGTTACATTATTTTTAACAAGCCTGACAACCTCCTTCCCCTGAGCCTCTGTATGAAAAATCTGTGAGCTCTGAACACATCTAAGGAGTAGGCCCATCCCAGGATTTGGGAAGAGAAAGGCAGACTTTGCCTTTTCTCGGCATTACAGTGTCATCCACACGTGGATGGTTTGCCTGTGCTCCCGCATCTACAGGCAAGAAAATCAGAAAAATGCTGATGTGCATGAGGAGATTTAAATTTTCAAGGAACACAGGCAACAGCCTCTTCCTTAGAGGATTTTAAGGAACAAGGGTGCTCTTCATCACATCTTGGGACTTTGGTGTCCACATAATTTAGGTAAGGGAAAGAAAGCATACTGGATCCTTTCCTTCATATACTGGAGTAGAAACAAACCTTATTCATGGGCTATAGCCATCTGCTACATATTACAGTTAAAAAGGGGTTAACACTTCCAGCATATAGGAGATCC
The DNA here is from genome assembly GCA_025447955.1 of Psilopsiagon aurifrons. Lineage (NCBI taxonomy): Eukaryota > Metazoa > Chordata > Aves > Psittaciformes > Psittacidae > Psilopsiagon > Psilopsiagon aurifrons. Next base: position 39,846 of record JAOEHY010008896.1, read on the forward strand.
AGATGTCATATCATTGCCCAGTCATATGGCAAAAGTCAGAATTCATTGATAGCTTCTGCAGGAATTAAGATGCAGCACCTGGCAGGCTTAAACCCACAGCAGAGAAGAAAAAAAACAGGAGTAAGCCTGCTCCCATTCCAACAGGAACGACGCTCATCACGGGGGTGGCTGGTAGCTGAGTAAATCTGGAGCGGCTGCAAATCAGGAAATGACTTGTCAGCCAACTCCAAGTCTTTTTTTGGCACACAAGCCTCTTGAGGAGGATAGTGGCAGGAATGAGGCATTTATGCCTGATCATTTGGGAATTTTATGAATAAAAAGATAAAGTTCACTTGCTGTGAATCACAGAAAACCAGAAAACTCTTCCTGCCATGATCAAGAAGAAAGAGCATGAAAAAGACTTCATTGAAGAAAAGCCATGGTGGAGCATGACGTTACTCATAAACAAACACCAGTAAGCTTATGTTCACCATGAGCTGGGACATGCAGCCAACAATTAAAGAGCTCTCGTTTTCATTGGAAATGATGCTGTGGCACTGCTCCAGTTTTCACTGAAGGTCTGGACAGTGACAACGTTGGAGCTGTCAAGAGAAGGTGGACGTGAATGTGATGTTTCATCTCATGCAGCAAGCTGCACAGGACACAGGGCCCCACTCCCCCGTACACCACCCTCACCTTTTGGCAGCACTGTGCCTCTGAAGCCTGGGTAGGCTTGGTGCTTGAACTAACTTTGAGTACATATCCGTGGGTGAGAAACGCGGTTACAGAGTACCTGATTTGCCGGCCCATCTACGGAAACATTGAGTCTTGTCAGAAATGACAGAGAAAACATTTGCTTTGATTTAGAATGCCTGCCTTCTATTTAGGGCATGCCAGAGACTCCAAGAGTGTGAACAAGCAGCTAAAGTGAGGAAGGCATCTAATCTAGTGCTTGAGTTTATTTTATATGTATTTTTCTCTCTTCCCTCATAACACTCCACCTTCCCCAGATTTCCTTTAAATCAAGTTCTACTCCAGTCTGATGCAGTTCTTTGGAGTTGTATGAAACTGTCTGCTCAAATCCTCCACCCGCAGAAAAGCTGTGCCAGCTTTAGCTTCATCAAGCCAACCATAAATCCTTGATGTGCCAGAAAATGCCACTGAAATGCGAAAGCAAGACAGGTTTTCCAGGTCTCCTGTCGGGAGGATGAGCCCCAAACCCCAAATGAGAGATTGCAAAAATCAAGTTAAAACCCTAATTGCTTTTTGCTAATTGGAAGACCACTAATATAAACACTACTTACCTCATGAATGAAGCTTTTCTTCCTCCTGCTGAATTTTAAGGATGGTGTCTTTATTTCTTAGAGCATTAAGAAGCATTCATCTTGTGCTAAAAAGTTCAACAAGATAATGGCAGGAAGAATATGAATATACAG
>JAOEHY010008898.1:0-16056 GCA_025447955.1 Psilopsiagon aurifrons
AGAAAGCCTTATTTATATTGCAATATTTATTTATTTATGTGAGTGGGCCTTAAGTCCCACAAAATATTTATAAATATGATAGTATTAGTTAAAACTACCAGCATGAGCTCTCCAGTAGGAACAGTTCTATTAACTATAAATATAGGCTATACTTTAAATCTGCAGAGTTCAAAATCCCCGTGGGAAAGACATACACTTGCTTGCGCTTTAAGTAGCAACTTTGTTGATGCATCATTTTGTTCTGCTAAATAAGAATGTTGCTTCCAAGCTCTTGAAATTTTTCATATGGGTAGTGTTGAATATTGAAATACTCTCTTTTGAGCGGATTGAGACAACTCCCTTTGATTCAGGAAAAGTTTTGTTTCAACAAATTACTCAAGAATATGTTAGCTTCAATGAGACTTAGAAGCATAGAAGCATACTTAGTTTTTAATCACAAGCTTTGATAAAATATTCTCTGGTTTAAGTGCTTTAATTCACTATTGCTTTAATTACCATCTTCTTATTCCTTCCATATCACTACTGGTAGACTTACCTATTATACAAAAGCTGTGTCCAGCCTTTAGAAGATCTTTATGGTATGTTTTTATCCTTCTGGTACATACAGTAAATTAAAAGGTAGGACTTTGAACATCCATTTAAAAAATGAAATTTATTGAGTGTCACTGTAGTATGACTTTGTCTCAAATATCAATGTTGTTTGTTTATATATGCCTTGTATACTTGAAGAACAACTTAACAGAATATTGCTCATCCTTCAAAACATTATAGCTGGTATGTTTATAATATGTGCATACAAAGCTAAGCTGTTTAATTTACTTTCAGTAGCACCGCAGGTTAAATGAAAGATATTCTTCACAAATGTAAAATACTAGCATATTGTAATAAAAAGTTTTCACCAGAATACTTTAATATCAGTATCTAATTCTCCCCATAACCTGCAGGGTGTATAGCTACTCTTTCTCTGGCCCTACCAGTATTAAGTATTTTTGAAAGTAAACCACTTGTATTTATGAGCTTGAGAGATGTACACCAGGAGCAGCCTAGGAGTCAAAAATGCCATAAGGTTACTAGAAGATGATTCTAATGTAAATCAAAACAGTAGCTTACCCTTTAAATGGGAATATTTTAACAACTTCATATATTTGCACTCAGTAAGGTAAATGTAAGTCAATTTAACAGAGTAACTCATTTTCATTTGAACACAACTGAATGCAAGATAGTGCAGTTACTCGACGGTATTCATAGAGAGAAGCCAAAGTGCAGATATGAATTGAAGGATTACTGCATGTACTTTTTGGTGTGACAGTGTCCTTGTGGAATATTAAGCTAACAATAATAGTGTTAGCCATGAGAAGTTGCTATAATTATTTTAGTGTGCCCAATCCTGGAACATATTGTAGATCAATATGTTTAAATAATCATCCTGCAAGAAGGCTGCTGACAAATTTGAAAGGTTTCTGAAAAGAACTACAAGAACATTACAGATTGGAATACTTTCCTAACAGAAGATTAAAGCAGATTAACTTGTAAGAAACAGAAAGGTTTAGATTTGCCTTTTAACACCTTGATGATGGAAAAAAGTATGTGAAATGAAAGCAATTTTTAAATAAGCAAAGATAGCAAATTAACAAGACTGGAAACTGTTAAAAGATTAATTCAGAATAAAAAAAAAAAAAAAACAAAAAACCAAAAAAAACCCCAAAACAACAACAAAAAGAAAATAAAACCACCAGCAAGCCTACTTTGAAGCAATTAAAAGTTTGAAACAACTGAATAAGGAGCAGAACTGATCACCATTTAAATCCTTTAAATGTAGGTCAGCTGTATGTTCTGGGTTTGATCCAGAAGCCGCTGGGTAAAATTTTATGAGCCTTGAGATTCAGAAGTTCATGCTAATGGCTCCAGTGTTCAAACATGTGAGTCTATAAAACCAAAGTGTTTTGTCTTGATATATTCAGCTACAAAGTTAAAGTTGTGTACTTTCTTATAAAAGCAATAAATTGACCTTCCAAACATTGGATTGGCTTCCAAGCTGACAGAGTTGAAAACCATGTATATCATAATGGTAAGGAATAAAGATCTCACATATGTAGTGTTTACCACACTTGCATTGCCAGTTTGAATATTACAGCATTTTAAGAGGGTGTTGTGATGGGATATGACATCACTGTAGTTTTAGATTCTGATTTTACTGAGACATGTTTGATTATGTTAATTAATCTGGCTTTCTTGGTACGCAGGATTCCACAGGGTGTAATTCATTGAAGTGTGAAACCCCAGAGGCTTTGACCTATTACTAAACACAAAGCTACAAATAGAAGAGAGTTTTTTTTGATAAATGTAATCCTAAAATAGAAAGACCAACTTTAAAATATGGGAGTAAAATCACTAAAAAGAAAAATGTAATTGTTCAGTATTCCTCAATCAGCAACAAAATTCTTAGCAACGTATTTCAGCCTCTGAAAATAAAGTGAAGAGTCTGTGAAAGAGCATTTGCTAGCTTTCAGTATAAGAAATATAGGTGTTCACCACAAGGATGTAACATAGCATTCTTCAGAATGTATTATGTCAAAAGCAAGTCTTGATACAACTAAAAAAATAGTTTTTTTAGTATGGTTTGCATAACTGTTGTCTGTTTTCAGAATGTATTATGTCAAAAGCAATTCTTGATGTAACTAAAAAAATAGGTTTTTTAGTCTGGTTTGCGTAACTGTTGTCTGGTTCATTTAATTTCAAGATGCATACAAATTGTTCCTAATTCATGGTTAATTAGATTATCAGCCTTTTAACAAATTGAAACATGACTGACAACTTACATGTGTTCAGATAGCTTTTCCCCTCAAGCACGTTCTATCTTAAGCCTTTATTCTCTTTATTCAGATGGAGTTGCCCAATTCCAGTGGCAATTGAAATCCATCATGTGCTAAACCTAACCTCTGGGGAGGTGGGTCATAGTAGCAGAAATTAAAATGCAGTTAGGTGGTCTGCATTTTACTTTCAGTGTCAGAGCTCATTCAATGTTCATGAGTGGTACATTATAGAGTAATAATATCACATGTACATATCAAGTGCATATGCAGCAGAATTTGGAAAATATATTGATACAGGCAGAATAGATTGGCAACTTCAATGAAAAAACCCACTGTGTGTTGTAATCAACAGGTATAAATGAAAAAAAAAAAAAACAAAACCAAAATTATCTAATATCTAAATGTAACATTATTATAAAGCATTAGCAATTATGTTTACAACATGTGTGCATACATATTCACTTTATACAAAAACAACTAAGCAAAGATATAAATACAGTGCAAATTTGTACTCCATAAGTCGTCAGCACTGAAAAGAAGTGCCGAAGTGTAGCTGATATGTTTATATTCACTACAGTGTCTTGAGTGCCTTGGAGCAAAATCTGATCTTTGCTTTATGTGCTTATAAACAGATTTTCTGTTAGATAATGAGAGTCAATTGGAAGTTAGTATTTTCCCTGTTTTACAAAAAAGAATGAAAGAAACAGTGGTCTAAGAAAGAGGCAGAAATGCCTGTGAACTGCTCTGCACAGAGATCAGGCAAAAGCAGAAATATTTTCAATCTAATCTCATACTCTGTTATTAGCTCCTTTTGTTAATCAAGGCTCCAGCCCGCTAAACACTGTTTAGCTCAAAGCAAGTGAGCTGTTCTGCTGGAGTCAGCAGCCCTGTAAATGTTTTGTTGTCTCAGGCCTCAAGGGAGACAGTTGCTGACAGTTAGTCCGAGTTCCTCTGTTTTTATTTAATTACTCCTAATCATAGCAAAACAGTGCATAAATATCCAGAGTAGGCAGCCATTTTCCAAGTGTGAAACTTTAAATTTTCTTCCATTTTTTGTGTTGCTTTTATTTTTAATCTTTGCCCATGGGATAGTTTTGCATACAAAAAAAAATTAAATCTGAGAAGCAAATTGTACCTCTGTAAATAAACTCAAGTGGATTTTGATGATAGAAATACAATTGCTTGCATACATAAAACATAGTGTTGGTTGAGACCATTTAATGATACAGCTGAAAACATGGGTCTTGCATTGAGTGGAATTATTAAAAAGACACCTCAGTGTTTTATATCAGGCTGTATTGATATTTGTGCTCAGTCAGGGATTTAGATATGACATTTTCAAAATCTGCTTGAGTTGGACTAGGTTTGTTTCTACTGAAGTATTTTACATTTATTTTTTTTATATATATAATAGCTTTTAAATAAGCACTTTTCAGTGGCCATGAGCAGATGCAGAAAATCCATAGTGATACCAGGTGTATGTGAAATGGAAAGAATCAAACCTGTGAACCCAGATTTTCTCATCCTGCCACACTTAGTGTTTTTTCTTGTTCGTATTGGAGAGTACACGTTTTGCAGCATGTTCTGCAAGCTGACAAATGCAAGTACGAATTTAGGGACAGACTGAATTCTAAAGATGTGGGCCAATGTTGAAAATCTCCCACTGTCTCTCTCTTGTTATGGTTTGTGCCCAGCTCCAATGTTTGTGCTGACTGTACATGCTACATCTAGCCTAAGGGCAAAGAAAGGGTATAAATCTATTAAGAAAATTAGGAGCAGTATTAACTTTCAGTAACTTTTTAATTCTTCTATGACTTCAGTAACTTGCAGGCAACCCTTTATAATGATTGGGATAATTATTATAAAATGCGAGACCTGGCATAGCATAGTTTGGCAGCTGGCTGTTACTTTATACAGCGCTACTCCAAACTTTTTCAGACTTGTGAATGAAAACCAAATTATTTTTTGTCCATTTTTTCCTCCATAGATCTTTTAAAAACATTTTGACACTTACTGACTTATTTCAGCTAATTAATTTGCTGGAAAAAAATATTTTTGTGATAATTACATAAAATTGCTTTAATACATATTACTCTTTGTATGGAATAAGTGTTTGACAACATGTTTTGACCCATTTATAAGAGTATGGATGACTGGATCATTTACATTGAGGTGTGATTACTCACCTTCTGATCTTTCCTCTTCAGCCGATTTGATAATCCTGTATTTGGAAGCTCTTTCCAGAAATATAGTAAAAAATATTATCTCAGAAACATAATAGAAAAAAGTGAAACCATCCCTCAGTGTTCTATTCAGCAACCAAACTATTTGACATTTCCATTTGCTCAGAATATGAGTTATAAGAGTTTGGAAAAATTGTTAGTACACAAAATGATAATTTGTGAGCAGCGTCTATTACTACAACACACCCTAATGTATATTTCTTTTCCAGTAAGTGACTTATTACCTTAAGATTTAGAAAAATGTGTTCATGTGTGCAATCCTGCTGATGTAGATTGTGAACTAAATCTTCATTAAAGGAGCTATATGTTTGCACAAAGGAACTTTGAGGTACCAGTGAAAACCTCCCTAAGGAAAGGCGAAGGCTTCTCCCTCAGACTTGCTGCAGAATGAGTTTAGAGAAAAGATGCTGGAAAAATAACAAGTAAAACTTTGGTGTAAGACCCAATTTTATTTTTAATGTTGTTCCTCAATCCTTGTAAACCCAGCCCTTAATCTCAGATTTCGTTATATCAGTAAGCTATAAAATACCTGATAATTCACAAGATTTTGAAGATGTTCATGTTCTAAGTCAGAAACAAATACTTTCAATTTTTCTGATCCTTGTCAATGTCTTCCTTTACTTTTTTGTTGAAGTCAACTGGAATTTAAAGTTCTAGTTTCTGTAAAAAAGGCAAAAATTGTTCTTGATCAGAATTCATGGCTGTCAGGGAGAAGGATTTAAAGCATCGAAGTCAATTGTGCATGATATTTCAAAATAACATACGTAATAACAAGCAACTTCACATAAATTTCCATAAATTTTCTTCTTCAGTATCAGTTCTTGAAGATAAAAAAATTGCAACAGTATTAGCAAAAGATTGAAAATTTTTCATTTCACAGAAAATGTTCTGCAGTTTGATAGTTTAAGCAGTGATTTTAGAATTGTCTTCAGAGTGGTGGGATTTATTAGCACTATATATTATTATTTATTTTACTATTAATCACTAAATGAAAAAATGGAAAAGTAACACATACTAACAATTAGTCATGGTTATAATTACTCTTACTTTGTGTTTATCTTAGCTTCCATTGAACTACTTTCAGCACAGAGTGCTTTCAGTAGGCTTGATTATGAACATGAAACCAGTGTCTGCAACAGAGAGGAGGACTGCCCTATGAATCTGCTGGCAAACGGTCTAAGCAGCACTGTACTGAAAGAAGTGTTATTACTTATGATTCTATCTGATTAAGGGTAGCAATCTATGAAGATGCTTCAGCCAGTTTGAAGTAATTTGGCAATACCAGTAACCATGCTCTCCCTTGGCCTTATTACTCATTTTGGGAGGGTCTGGGAGGGGAACAGGTTATGTATCTCTTTACATAGCGCTAATTCCTCTACCCACTGTGATCCTTTGATTCTTCAACACACTGGTATTTCTGTGTGTACTGTGAAACTGTGAGTAGGTCTGGAAGTTGACTTTTGAGACAATGGGTTTAGTCCATGGCTGTTTTGGGTAATTGCACAATGTAAAATCATCTACAGCTTGACACATGTAAATTACATCGTAAAAATATCTTTTCCTGCTGCTGCTCTTAGGGGAGTAGTACCTTGATTAGAAGCCTTTTTCCTAATTTCTAACCTTGATTTATTTCTGGTAAGTTTAAATTCACATACAGTTTTTCTGTTCGGTTGGGTTTTGCCCATTTTTCCTTTGTTTGTTTGTGCGGGGTTTTTTTTGACAGTATTATTATTTTCCTTCCCTTGTGTTTACCTCGGGAAATGCATTTGCCAAATGAACCAAGCTCTTGCAGTCTCCTGAGTAGCTTTTCTCACCTTTTTTTTCCAGTTTGAATTTCTTTTTCTCAGAACTAAATGATGAGAATAAAATACAATATTCTACCTAAGGGCAGCTCAGGACTTTATAGAATGATCATAGTACTTTCCTAAGAAACTACTTTTCCAGTACTGTGTACATAAGCAGTATTCATTTGGAAACCAATCAAAGGAAATAAAAATCTCTCCGTTCATAAGTCTAGTACCATCTAGTTAGATTTTATTTTAGATGTGCTGCTTATCTTGGTCCTTCACAAGTTCATGAAATTTACTGGATTCAGAAGCTTTTAAAACATTTTATCAATAATGTAGTCACATTCTGGAATGTACTGTAGTGATCCTGTACGCTTATGTCAGGGTCCTAAATGTGCTAATACCATTAATGACCCTGACAGCATTATGTGTAGCCTTCAGTCACATACAGCATCAGCAGGGTCATAAGATTGCTGTCATTCTTTTGTTATTTCCATCTTCTACTGAAGATATTTGTTAACTTGCTTGAAGTGCCTGTGTCTTTCTTACTGAGATGCCAAAAGAATCAGCACCTCCTGAATGCAAAACAATCCTGTCCTTGGGCCCAGGAGCACCATTTAAGCTCAAGGCTGAGCATTCGGTACCAGCCTGAGCTATACTGTGAGTGTACCAGTTTCCAGTCATGTCTCACTGCTCTTATAGCCTTTCTTCTTTCCCTCATCCACTGCTTCCCCTTGATAGATCTCATTTCAGGATCTGGTTCACCCCTTGCCATGTTTAGTGCTGTTGATAGACCCTGTTACTAGGGTGACTGTGCCCACCCTATCTGAGTACTGTGGGACAGCACCCCACCATAGAGGGTATGGCTTGTACTGGGTATGCCTTTGGATCCTGGCTTGCCTTCCCTCCAAGGTCAGACAGCCCTCGTGTCTCCCTGATACCTTGCTGTATGTGTAGCTGAAAACCTGTAAGCTTCTAAGAAATAAATCTCTGTGAAAAAGCATTGAAGAGTGGGTACGAAAATCTTCTGCTCTCTCCTGGTAGCGTTTTACACCTAATTTGATCCTACAAAGAACAGGCTGTGAAGCCTCAGCAACACTCAGTATACAGCTCATTGTACCCAAATCCATGCTTTGATGATATAAAAATATTTGCTAGTGTTAGCAGCTCTCAGAGAATATATTCTCCATTGGCTTATTCCTTGCATGTCAACTTCAATGAAATAAATTCGTGCCTAGCTTTCAAACTAAAAGTATTAAACAAGTTGATATGCCTGACTGAATTTCATTTTTTCCTGTACTAATACATATTTATTAATGCAGAAATGCATAGAACAAAAATATATGAGTTTGTACATTAATCTGCCGACTTGAATCCTGCTATGTTTTTAATACAGGCATCGTCCAAGATCAATCGATGATGGATACTACTATTTTTTTTTTAATATTAATAAACACCATGTCAAAGTATAAACAAAATTTCAGATATTTATACCGAGCATGTTTGAAATTCGTAAACGTTCTGAAGAAAAATTTTATTTAGCTCCTATAAAAGTTTTGAGGAAAACTTCTGGTAATAAAACTTGCAAAAAAAAAAAAACCCAACACTTTGAAGGGGAAGGGGTGTCTCCAGATTATTTCTTCTCAATCACAGCCCCTACCACTCTACTCTAATCCATACTCCAGATGGAGGGTTGTGCAAGTACAGGCCAAATCAGACAGTCAGCAAGTGAATTAAATTAAGCTCCTAACAAGGTAAGTGGCATACCTGGACTACTGCCTGCTGCTCTTTTCTTTACTTGAGGAGAAGCAGATCAGATATGTTCTTCTGATTTCTTAACCTGCTGAAGCGGTACAGCTGCCCTGAAAGGTAATCAACATATGGTTTATTTTTTTTTTTGTTTGGCTTTCCCCCCAGTGTTTTTATGTTTTTAAATTAATGTTTCCTTTTGCTGGGCTGCTGTTTGCTCCTTGGGAATATGGCTCTTTGGAATTGCCTGAGGAGGAGGAGGTAGCTTGCTTTGTACATTTTGTTTTCATTCTATGAGTATTTTTTGAGTACAGGGACCTATTATATGGAGTAATGATCTTTAAGGCAAGGAAGCTTAATGCAGTTGATGGCTTGCTGTTTCTCTGATAAATTCTACATTGAAATGTTGAAAAATGCTGCTCTGTTTTTGGATGCTAGGGGACTATTTCAGCTGTTTTATAACTGTAGCTGTGTGCTGCTGGAGTACAGAGAGTTTGGAGATAGTCTTTGCTTTCTCATCATCTTTTCTTTCTATTCCAGTTTTCAGCATGGAGCTTATTGTGCAGAGGCAAAATGGCAGTTCTGAGGGAAGAGGAGGTTGTGCTGACAAGGTTTAGCTGACTACTAGTATAAAAAAGGCACAGCTGATTGTTTGGCTTCCCACATTGATATTGTTTCCCTGCTTGATTACTTCATTGCATTTATTCTTAAATCAATTTACCTCCTAACTTAAGCTTTTACTGTCTTAAGCCCTATTTCATGTTTGCAGTATCTGTAATTCACATCTTTGAGGGTTGGATTTTGGTTTTGTTTTAGTATTTGGTAGTGGGTTTTTGTGTGTTTGTTTCTTTGTTTTGGTGTTTTTTGTTTGCTTCCCCCGAAACAAACTCATAAACTTGTAGGATTTGTTTTTTTTTCATCTAATACTTTCTACTTAACCCTTTCCAGCTATTGCTGATCATCACTGAATTACAAATGTGGTGAGAGAAAACGTGTATTGAAAAGGGCCTGTAAAATGACTGTTAATTGGTGTTAATACAGCATTTCCAAAGTCAGTATTGGTTTTGTGCTTATATTTTTAAGTTGTTTCTAGGTGGTGTTTGGCATTGCCTTTCTTCCTGGGTTTGCCTTAAATGAAGACTCTTTAGGTGACTGCTTTCAACATGAGTGCAAATAATGAAACGGAAGTAAACATAGGTTGAAGGAACATTGCTCAGTGAGCTGATGTGATCAAACAGGAAAGTGGTGCCAGGGTGCAAGAACTTTTCTATGATCAGACATAATGTGGTCTGAAATGCAGTTGTGCAACTAAACCAATGGGGTGTGTCTATATAAGCACATATATATTTCTGCTTAACAGTAGCTCGACAGTGGGAGAAGACTGTTTCAGTAATTGACCACTGGGTGTTCTTAGAAGCACTGTGCTACTTTCTAGCTGTCTGGCTTCTATATGTGTGGCAGATTACTTTAAATGGGGAGGCATCTAGGAAGGCTTTGAGGGATGTAGTTCTACACAGTTTCTCATGATTTGTTTATTCACTTAATTATCTGACAGACCTTTTAATGAATGCTCTTCTAGCCTTATCCTTCTGGGAAGGAAGAAAGGGTAAGTGCGTCATACAGTTTTATCTTAAAGGGATACAATTTGAAAACATTATGAAAGTCTTGAGATCTTAAACTTTAGGTAGTATTAAAACTGAGTACGTGATTTCTTGTAGTAAGAGCTCCTGAAAGTTAGAAAGCTGGAACAGATGAGATTCACCCTCTTTTCCAGGTGGCTTGTTCCACTTGTGCTATGTAACAAGTCTGTCCATCTGAGGCTCACTTCTCTAGGACTGGTATGTGCAGACTGCAGATTGTTTGACAGTTCTTCAGCATGCATATTTAAACAGAGATGCATAAATGACATAATTTTGAGAATATTAAACAATAGATTATGCTAGATAGTAAGGCTAGCAGGGTTAAGTAATTGATCTTCACCTTGTACTTGGCACTGATGAGGCTGCACCTCAAATGCTGTGTTCAGTTTTGAGCCTCTCAATGAAAGAAAGGCATTGTGAAACTGGAGTGTACATGAAGAAGGGTAAAGAAGCTGGTGAAGAGTCTAGAGCACAAGTTGTGTGAGGAATGGCTGAAGCAACTAGAGTTGCTTAGCCTGCGGAAGAGGAGGCAAAGGAGAGACCTTATCACTCTCTACATCTATCTGAAAAGAGGTTGTAGCAAGGAGTGTATCAGTCTCTTCTAGGTAAGGAAAAGGGCTCAGGGTTTCATCAGGTAAGGTTTAGGCTGAATATTAGGAAAAATTTCTTCATGGTAAGGGTTGCCAAGCATTAGAACAGGCTGACCAGGTGCATGGTTAAGTTGCTGTCCCTGGAGGTGTTTAGAAGATGTGTAGAGGTAGCGCTTAGGGACATGATTTAGTGGCAGACTTGTGCAGTGCTAGGTTAATGATTGGGCTTGATCTTATGGGTCTTTTCCAATCTAAATGATTCTAAGATTTATTTGAAATGGTTAATTTTTAAACTGGTTAAGCCTGTATTAAAATAGTTTATACAAAATGTGACTCTGAAGTTCATTTTGGTGCCCAAGCAATCATTTATATGCACTTACTGAATTTAAAGTCCTCATATCTACTGATAAGAAACTGTGTTGTTTGATATAATTCAAAATCAATAGCTGTCTTCTTGGCTCTAGGAAGATTATTGTCCTGACCTGATATGTGATTCTGATATCCATGCAATGCTGTCTCCAAGTATCTATATCCAGTAAGTAATCTTTGGCTCAGTCAGATATACACTTCATTGTAATCCTTTTAAAAAAACTGTTAAGTTTTTGCATTTAGTGCCTTACTGTTGTGTCTTGCACTGAATAGCTACATGCTGTTCCCAGTGAAGAAATTTGTTCGGTAACAGTGCTCATCACTTATATTTAATAAGACCTACTTTGTAGTCAGTATCTTGATTCATTAGTTGAGATGGGGCATCATAAGTATTCTTTCTGGTAGAAGTTTTATGGGTTACAGATTAGGTTGATAACAAACAAGATAATTAAACACCATTTTTTTCTTGCTTGTCAGATTTAAAGGTTAACTGCTGCTTCTATAATTTGTGCATGCTAGAATAGAAAATGTTAGAAAATCAGTTTTTCCCCTCCAAATTCACTGTTTCAAAAGGCTGCTACCTCAGAGGTCCTTATCTCATTTCCTGACTTAATTTTTTATATAAAATAGATAGTTTTGTTGTTTTCCTATATACAGTAATTTTTTAGTCACTATTCATCAGCCAGTATTTCCTACATGTGTCATGATCATGCATGCAATGCAGCTCACTTTTAAAAATATCTAGAAACAGTTGAATCTGATTGAACTGACTCTTAAGATTACTTAAATGAAGCCAAAATGAAAGAAAGTTTCTTTGCTACCTCTTTTCTGATCCAGTATAGCAATTATTTTGTTCCTGGATGATCTAATTACTGAAAATCTGCACTCTGACATCCTAGATGCTTTGACAGGAAGTTAGGCACTTAAAAGTAGGAAGCTGGTGTGACTACCCTGCTCTGGCCTATAGTCAAAGTGTAGACAGAGGAGAGATGTGACAGACAGCTTGTACTGCCTCCATACTGAAAGCACAGAAATATCTCTTGTGATTATCAGCCCACTTTGTGCAGATAAGGTGAAGAGTTATAGTTTCCATTTAGGAAGTATGTTGGGGAAAAGGGTGCATTTTGTAGCAAAAGGAATTTATTTTGATTTAAAAAAAAACCAAAACCTAAAACAAATAAAGAAATAAAAAAAGGGGAGGGGGGGGGGCATAAAACTAACACACAACTAAAACAAGACACATGAACAAACAAGACCAACCAAGAAACCCCAAACCATAAACCCCAGACAAATAAATTTGCCACTATACGATGATAGAATATTTGCATTAGTAAGGAAAACTGGATTCTATGTGCAATCTCTATCTGGCAACTGATTCTCAGTTGGTGGGCTTTTTTGTTTGTGGGGTTTTTTTTGTTGGTTTGTTTAGTTAAAACATTATTTTGTTGACATATAGAAGCAAAGGATGTATATTCTGTATGCATTCACTCCACCACCCCCATATATTTTGCATGCCCACATGCCTCAAGGAATTTCTTTTTTTAACAGAGGGATGTGGTACTTCAGAAGACACAACTGCTGACTCTAATGAAGCTGTCTTAAGTTGTTCCCCATCTGGTATGTTCAAATCTTTTGAAGGGAATTTTATGACTCCAACTTGATCTGAAAAAAAACAATTTAAGGTGAGTGCACTTAAATGCTTCGTTGGTGATGGTATTTATTTAAGAGAGTTGAGACCATGAAGTGCTCATTGATGTGGTCTACAGTACTGTTCAACAGTTTGTGTTGGTTGATTTATAGTTCACCAGTGTGATGGCAGTCTGGAATAACTAATAGTTTCAGGCAACTGGGATGCGCTGCTGGGAGTTATAAGAAATGGAAAGAGGAGAATGGAAATGAAATCTTGCAGTTTATCACTCTACGTTGAGCAAAGTGCATCTCTGCTTTTTCAGGAGAAATGAGGAAGACTTCTTTCTTACCCTCATATTGGTTGGAAGGCAGGAAATAAATGGAATTTTTAATCTATTTAAACTGCAGCAAAAATAGGAGACTGCTAACCAAATAACGCTGGAACAGCTACTATATGTCTCTTCCAGGGGTAGAGGGATGTGATGTGGTTTTGCTGACTTGAGCAACTTGTATCATTGGACAATGTCTTGGCTCTGTTTATTACATTAATTGCAGTCTTATCTGGAGTATGAAGCAGTTTCATTCTGAATGGTGCTCTTGTTACCGTTTTGCACCTCTTTTTGCACCTTTATTTTTTAAGCCTGTGGAAAGACAGAACATGAAACAGTTCTATTTCATTCACAGATACAAACATAAAAGTTCAGATTCCACTGAAATCACCAAAAGCATATGGGAATTGAGGTTTATTATTAGAATATCTTTTAATACTGCAGTTTCAGTTGAACCCTTCACAGTTCTAGAGCTACTGAAAGAATTAATGAGATCAATTTATCATCACTGCTTTCTATTGTGTATAAGTGGTACTTCTGTTTCTTGTTTTCAGTAAGGGTTCTTCTTGCTGAACTCACTGAATACAACCCTACTGACGGACATAAAGAAGAAATGTTATCTGTGAGACATTACTAACATACGCATAGGACTTTCAAGTAGGCCTGTGCTACTGGAAACTTTTCTAAATTTTCATGAATGTCAGGATACTTCTGTTAGAGGAGGGTCCAAAATATTCTTTGCTGTGGCAAAAATACCTCATTCATCAAAAGCTTCTAAGAATAGCTGAAGAGTTGAAGCTTTTAGGACATCCTTGTCAGCCCATAAGGCCACAAAACACGTTTAGAAAGATGACTGCTCTCTACATTTAGCCTGAACAGCATTCAGCAGTGTTAGTAACAGACAAATTTTAACTTGGTTCAGGAGCTGTGTTTGTACAAATAAAAAACCCAATGTACTCCATTCACAAAGAAGTGATAATAAAATTATGTATAAACCAAATACAAACAGATTCATAGGGAATTCTTGAAAGCATCTAAATTCCTTTCTTCTTCAGATATTAATAGTTTTACAATTTATTTCAGTATCTCACGAAGATTAGGAGTAATTAGATTGAACTCTGATTGTGAACCTCACTAAAAATGCTTAAAAATTAAATGCAAATATTTTCTGTGCTCCAGATATCTGAGCAATATCCATTAAGAATCCAGGCTTCAATTATGATGATTATTTTTCTCTCAGTATTAAAAGATGAGGCAGAGGAATTTTGTTGTAATGCTGTAGCGGGTACAGAGAGAGGAGGTAGGTTTTAGAAATGTATTTAGAGTTATGCTAGCATATACTGATACATTCTATTTAAAGGACTGTATGTAAAAAATGAAAGCTGAGATCAGGTAGTGTGCTTTGAAAAAACCTTCAATTTAATATAACTGACATGACCCTTGTTTCACAGTGCTGTTTCTTAAAGGTAGTACAGTTCATATTATCACTTCAGAAGCATGCTTTCTAATTATCATGCATGCCTACATACCTGTGGGAGCCTGCTTTGAATAAGTGAAGGCTGTTCGGTGAAACAAACATAAAATGGAAAAAGTTCTGGGTTATTAGAATTAATAACAAAGCTACTTGTTCTCTACTTGCAATAGTTAGCTATAATATCCTTTATGGGTAGGAGGTACATGTGAAAGACATCCTGAATTTGGATACAGCACAGACACTTTGCATAGTTGGCAGGGAGAAATAAATTTCTCTTGGAAACCATGAGAGTGGAGCCTGCCGTTATACTGAACCAGATTCTTCCAGTCACAAGAAAGGCAAAAATCAGTTCTTTGAAATATTTTCTCTGAAAATAAGTTACTGCCAAGCAGTGTATCTCAACAAATGTGAGAGCACAGTAAGGAAGATGGCTCAGTGATCTGCAGTTTCTTTTTCCCGGCATAGCATTAAAAAAGCTTTAAGATGTAGCTGTTGTATGTAAATGTGTCAAACTGGATGCTTTAGTGTGGGGTTGATTTTGAATTTTTTTGTGAATGAGAGGAAGCAGAGACAGGACCTCTGACCCAAGCTAGCCAAAGGGGTATTCCATACCACAGGAAGTCATGCTCAGTATATAAACTGGGAGCAGTTACCTGGAAGGGCAAGATCACTGCTCGGTCAGGCTGGGTATCAGTCAACAGGTGGTGGGTGGTTATATTCTCTTCCCTTCTTATTTCTCTTGTCATTATTATTACTGGTGGTAGCAGCAGTGGTTTGTGTTATACCTTAGTTACTGGACTGTTCCTATCTCAATCTGTGGGAGTTGCATTCTTTCCATTTTCTTATCCATCCCTCTGGGAGCTAGGGGGAGGAAGAAGGGGGGGAAGTGAGTGAACAGCTGCGTGGTACTGAGTTGCCGGCTAAGCTTAAACCATGACACCAATTTAGTGTCTCCAATACTTGGCCCAACCTGAGCATATTGACTTTAATGTCAGAGTGGAACTCCAGTTTATGACCATAGCCGCATGTTAAAAATATGTGTGATGCTGGGGTATAAGATAAAATCCTCAACTGCTGATGCCTGTCATCCCATTGAAGTGAAAGACTGTTGACTTGGTGTCGTGGTTTAAACCATAAATCAGCCACGCAGTTTGCTACATGGAGAATCGAAAGAATGCAACTCCCACAGGTTGAGACAATAACGGTTTAGTAACTAAGGCATAACACAAACCACTACTGCTACTACCAATAATAATAATGACAAGAGAAATACAAGGGAAGAGAATACAACAGCTCACCAGATATAAGCAGCCCGACCAAGCAGTGCACCCCCTACCACCCTTCCAGGTCTCTGCCCTCCGTTTCTGCATCCTGAGCATGACGTGCTATGGTATGGAATACCTCTTTGGTCAGTTTGGGTCAGGTGTCCTGTC
>JAOEHY010008899.1:0-14906 GCA_025447955.1 Psilopsiagon aurifrons
CCCACCTCCCTACTGTCCCCCCTCATCCTCCCGCAGCTTCCCCATTGACTCTGCACCCCACATGCTTTCCCCCACCCCAATCCTCACTGTCAATCCTGCACTGACCCCCAACCCACCTGCAGCGTAATTTTCCTCCCCTGGTTATTTCAGAAACAGCGTTTGGCAGCAGGATGCAGCCAGGACACCAAGAGCTGGTATCGGTGTCTCAGGGAGGGCATGTTTCCTCCAAACCCATGTAATAACCCAGATGTTCCTCGATTACTTCCACTGGTAAGCTGGAACATGACTAATAACAGCTCCTCCTTCCCCAAAATACCTTAGGGATGCCTGAGAGATGAGCTCCCTGAAGCAGGAGAGGCTACCATGGGGCTCCTGCTGGTTTTGCTGCTTGGGGGTCACAGATAGGTGCTGGCAGTCCCTCCTGCTCCCCAGCACAGCTTGGAGTGGTCAAAGTTGCCAAGTGGGTCATGAACCAGAACATTTTCTGCAGCTGCCCTGGCACAGAGGAGCCAGCCCTGCTCGCCAGCGCAGCAATGCAGGGCTGGGGACACCGTCCGCCTGTCCTCCTCCAGCTGCCTTCGGCTCCCTGGTGGCTCTGGCACCAGAGGGAATGGCTGGAGAAGCTCTAACCATCCCATCTTGGGTGATCTTGGCACCTCTTTCACCCCTCAGGATCCACACGGCCCACGTCTTAATGACTTTTTCCATTCAGCTCACAGGCAGCCATCTCCAGGCTCCCACAGCCATGAACTCTGCTCATTGGTTTTCCATGTGTCTTTCCCAAAGGCCATCGGAATGCCTACTCCAACCAAAAACACTTTACAAAAAGCAGGTTCCTTTTGATTATGGGTGAAGAAAAGCAATTTAAAGATCTCTTAGAGACAAATATACACAAATCAACACCTAAACTCTAGACCATATGGAAAGGAGCACTCAAGCCTCTCTCTGATCCAGATTTGGGAGTGTGTGATTGAAACCTAAAAGGAAAAGAACTTCAATGTAATTCTTTTGCTCAAAGCTCTTGATCTGAACGAAACTTGAGTTTTCCAACCTGTTCAATGACGTTTAGATGCTGTTTCCTCTGTTGACTCACAAGATGACTCAGAGGTTAGGGGCAAGTGAATCAACATGGTTTATCATCCAGACTTATCTGGGCCACGTTACTGTACTATACAGGCATCTCGTCTATTCACACATTGCCAGCCAGAACATCCTATGTTGAGCAAACTCGAGCACAGAAACACTATGCTGCTTGCTGGAGATGACAAAGGCATGGTGGCAGGTTGCCCAAGTCCAAAGCCAAAGGGTTTCCCTGAGGGGACAGACTCAGGAGCTGAAGGTTTCGTTACCACTGCAATGGCTTCATTTGTGGATGCACGATGGGGAGGGAGAAACTGAGTCATTTCACTATCAAGGATGGGAGTAGGGTTCTCAGCCCCCGCTGCTTTGGGGTGAGGGAGATGAAATGAGGCTGGCATCAGAAACAATGAAATGCTCATCAGCGTGATTCCTCCACCTTGGCCTGAAGGCAAAGAGCGCTGTTCCTGCAGGCAACTGGGAGGGTTGAACGCTATAATGTTGGTGAGAATGATATCAATGCAGTTTTGCCTGAAACTCCAAAAATTGCAGGATTTAGCTGAAATACGGCATATTCATTTTGGTTCAGTGAGAAAAGATCTCTTCTCTACAGAAGCTGGTGCTTCATATAAATCTGCTTTGACCCTCAATTCCAGTTCACTACAGCATTGAAAAGTTGCTTGATTTACCTCTCAGGTAATATACAGGTCTAAATAATGACAGCATATTTTCTTCCTTAAAGGTCCTACTCATGCCCATTATTCAACCCCCCTGAAAGATGTAGCATGATCATCCTTGAGCTGGATTTACTGACAGGACCCCATTGCAAAGAGAGAAATCTGCTGTACCTCAAAAGGATCAGATCTACCCACTCACCCAGCTTTGCCATGTAGGAAATCACAGCACTAGAGACCTGTGGGGTGGGATGAGGGAAAGCCTCAGCAACACCTTTCCCCCTTATGACAGAAGATGTGTCCATGTGGGAAGATGCCCCCAACAACTGGGGCAAATCCTGCAGGTTTCCAGAGATTGGTCCTATCCCCTAAACAAGGCTCCAGAATTAAGACATTCAAAGCTACCCAGCAGGAGAGACCAGAAACCATCTGCACCTCGCTATGGCCACATCCAGCCCTGCACGCATCATGTGGATTGCAGTCCATGGAAGACACCACAAACGGCCAGTAAAATGCCCAATCCCCCCTGGATTTCAGCAGAAAGGAGGTGCCCAAAACCCTTCAGAGGCTTCCCAGCCAAAGTGGTCCCCATGGCGTTATCACACATCGCCTTTAGGGACTGTAGTGACAGGACAAGGAGTGATGGGTTCAAGCTTAAACAAGGGAAGTTCAGGTTGGTTTTAAGGAAGAAGTTCTTTACTGTGAGGGTGCTGAGGCGCTGGCACAGGGTGCCCAGAGAAGCTGTGACTGCCCCATCCCTGGCATTGTTCAAGGCCAGGTTGGACAGAGCCTTGGGCTCCATGGTCTACTGTGGGGCATCCCTGCCCATGGCAGAGGGTTGGAATTGGATGATCGTGGGGTCCTTTCCAACCCAATCCATTCAATGATTCTATGATATTGCTGCTGGTCACTGATGAAGCTGAGGGCAGTTCCTGCACAGGGCTGAGCCCTCCATTCAGCTGCTCCCCCCTGCTCCTGCCCTTGCCTGTCCCCTGGCCAGGGAAGTTAGGTTGGAGCTGCAAGCAGGGGAGGTCAGATGGGAAGCACACGTCACGGCTCCAGCAGCACTCCCCATGTCACCGCGGTATTCCCAGCTTGCTGAGTCAAGGCCATGGCCGGCAGCAGGTGGGCTGGGACATCAGAAGCTTTCCATTTGGTGCAGTGCACGCAAGCGGATGCTTACTTCACCCCAAAGCAATGGCTCCAGGCAGGGGCTGCTGGGGCCAAGCTGGGACTTGACTGCTCTGCCACTATGGTACAGGGGTTTTAAGCAATTATTGCTTTGGAATGTCCTTGTCTGGCCTAGAAAACACAGCCAGGTAATAAAAAGACATCAATGAGAAGACAGCAGCAGCAGTGGCTCTGAGGTCCTGATGGGCATCCTGTTGGATGCCAGAGAGGGACTCTTCGTCAGGGACTGTAAGCGATAGGACAAGGGGTGATGAGTTCAAACTGAAACAGAGGAGATTCAGGTTGGATCTTGGGCAGAAGCTCTTCCCTGTGAGGGTGCTGAGGCGCTGGCACAGGGTGCCCAGAGAAGCTGTGGCTGCCCCATCCCTGCAATGTTCAAGGCCAGGTTGGACACAGGGGCTTGGAGCAAGCTGCTCCACGGAAAGGCACTCCTGCCCGTGGCAGGGGTTGGAACTGGATGACCTTGAGGTCCTTTCCAACCCAAACCATTCTGTGATTCTATCCCTTACCTTGCACAGAAGTAGGGCACACGCTGCCCAGGCGCACACTCCAGTTACCCCTGCCACGTGGCTGCACACCAGCTCACACCACCAGCACTCAGCATCACCATAGTTTGATTCATCAAGTCACTGATAACCTTTTCTTCACCAAAAGGGCTGTCCAGCACTAGAACAGGGTGCCAAGGGACATGGTGGAGTCACCATCCCCAAAAGCATTTAAAAGACACATAAATGTGGCATTTAAGGGCATGGTTTAGTGGTGGACTTGGCAGCACCAAGTTTACGGTTGGACTCAGTCATTTTAAGGGTCTTTTCTAATCAAAATGATTCTCTGAGTCTATGATCACTCAGGGTGAGCAATAGGTTCATCAACCACCACGTCCCCCGGCATCAGCTCATGAAGCAGTACCATGAGTGCCTAAACCTCCCACCTACCTGCTGGGATCAGGAGCTGCTGGATGAGGGTAGGACATGCGGATACGAACACCCAGAACCAATGGGCTCTTTGGGGTATTATTCTGGAGCTGTGATGGGATCATTCTCCTCCAAGCTGGAAGAGAAAGAGAGGAACTATTGGGATGCCTCAGTTTTGGTCGGTACCTCACTGGGAGCTGAGCCAGGGCAGTGCCAGCTTTGTGCCCCCTCCAGCCCAGTAACAGGGCAGCACCCTGGAAAACCATCATGGAGCGGCCCCACCTCCTACTCCCAGCCAAAGAGGTCCCCCCATGGGGCCATCACACATCGTGGCCATGGCACAAGATGGAGAAGCACCTTGGAACCAGCCTCTGAGCAGGGCAGGAGCAGTGACCTCCAGCAGCTGCACCCAGCGCCAGCCAGGACCGGACAGGATGGGCCAGCAGCTCTCACACACCTTGGCACTGTATCAGCCCCCTCCTGTGTCTCTGGTGCCCAGAAGCAGTGCCAAGCCCCAGGCATTGCTCTGCCTCCCACTTGCAGGACCTTACCTAGAACAGCAGGCACAGAACTCACACCACCCCCCTCTCATCAGCCCAACCGGGGTCATCTCTACCAAGGGTTGGGGACGGCAGCTGGGGATGCCAATAAGGATCTGACAAAGCCTCTGCCTGGTCCTGCTCTGCAGCAGCAAAAGGCTGAAGCGGCAGCTTGGGGTTTCCCTCCTGCATTAAAAGCCTCAGAGCGTAACAAGCCACGTTTGGCCGTTCCATTGAGGGCATTGTACCCAGGGGATGCAGCCAAAACCTGAACCCTGGGGAGCTGGGAGGCTCTGCCAGAGAAGGGGGAGGAAACAGCACAGCCCCAGGCTCCACCAGCACCAGCACTGGATTTCTTTAGGTTTGCCATCAGCAGCGAGCTCGGGTGGTTGCTTTTCACTGCACAACCATCACCCCTCAGAGCCTCACCATGCTCATGGGCCCAGGCAGTGCTGGCGACTGCTGCTCCCCAGGATGGGATCTAGGCCTGATATGAGGACTTTAAGGCACTGAAACCCCCATCAGGGTGCACTGTGCTGGCTGCCAGTTACATCCCCAGGCACACCCTCTGGGTGCCACTCGACTTCCAGCATCCCCTTACCTCCATCAGGGACTGAAGGACCATTATATGTCCCCAAAACCATTGCTCTGCTCCTCTCCATTCCCTCCTGTAGAGCCAGCGCTGGATGCTGTCACCTCCACTTCCCCTCCCCGCTCCTCCCTTATCTTCTCACATCCACACCCTCCCTCCTTTGCCTCCAATGCTTTCACCGGGCTCCTCCCCTGCCTCCTGTCCCTCTGCTCTCCCCATCCCCTCTTCCTATCTGCGCCCTCTTCCCCACCTCCTGTGGATTCCCAGCAGGACACTGCCACACTCCACCGCCAGAGCAGCCGCAGCCTCTTTGGTCGAAAGCACCAGAGCAGTGACCAGCCCGATGTCCTGCAGCCAGACCCCTCCAGCCCCTTTGCCACTGGGACCAGCTGTGCTTCAGATGGGGCAGCCGATATCCCAAAGACATTCCCAAGCCATGGTGGTGGCTGGCACCCTGCACCCTGCCATGCCTGAGGGGTTTGAGGAGGGTTGGTCCTTTCCAGGGTGCCCTGATGCAGATGGGATCTGCTTCTTTGATGGGACACCGTATCCCGAACCCATCCCACGTCCCTTTCTAACCCAAGTGCCTTTGTTTGGGACCCTCCCTACTGTGTCCCTGAGAGATTTTGCTGGATTGGAGGGTCTATGAGAGGGGCTGGACCACCCCCAGATCCCAGCGAGTCCCTCCCCGTCCCTGTAAACTGGAAAGACGAAGCAGACCGGGGTTGCACCCTTTCTCTACTGCCACCAGGGAGCATCATGGGGACATTCCATCAGGCTGTCCCCGGGTCCAGCCGGAATCCTCCAGATCCTGCGCCAAGCTTTGGGAATACGCTGCTCCCTTCGTGACTGGTCCTTAGGTCCCTGGTGTACCCAGAGCCAGATGTGGCCCAGATGTGCTTAGCATTCCTGTGGTCAGGGCACCTGGGTGCTGCTCCCTGCTCTGTCCCACCTCTACTGTCCCCAGTCAGCACAGTGACAGCACTGTGTCTTCCCTGGACGAAGCATCACTTCAAAGCACTTCCAGAGCAGCTGAACCAGTGCATGAGCTTCAGAGAACAAACGGGGTTTGATCTCTTGACCAAATGACCGGCAAGGAAACCACTGTGGAAGAGGATGCTCCATCCTCATCCTCCTCCTGGTTCATGTACATCAGTCTCTGCTCCCAGGTAACAAGGGATGGGACAAGAGGAAACGGCCTCAAGCTGCACCAAGGGAGGTTTAGATGGAGCTGAGAACAGTTCCTTCCCCAGAGGGTGCTCAGCATTGGAACTGCCCAGGGCAGGGCTGGAGTCCCTGCAAGTGTGCACACACCATGGAGAGGAGGCCTCAGTGCCATGGGGCAGTGGTGGCCTTGGCAGTGCTGAGGAGTGGTTGGACAGGATGGGCTGAAAGGGCTTTTCCAACCCTGCTGATTCCATGATTCTAAGGCAGGAGGGACACTCTTACAGGGAAGTCCACCACCTCCATCCTTCCATGACCAAGGGTCTGCAATGGCCAGAGCTGAGGTTGGTGGTGGCATTTGCCAAGAGCACACTTGATGGGTTCATTCCTGTTTCCTTGGGGTGAGGAGGTGGCTGGATATGAGGACAAAGGGAGAAGGCAGGCCAGGGGGTTCCCAAGTGACCCTTAGGAGACAGGAGGACTTCCCTGGCAAAGAGCAGGCTGCATCGAGGGACCTGCTCCATGGTGCAGAGGAAGCCCATCCTTCCCACAGGATGGAGATGCCCCAGGATCCCACCGGGAGATGGTGGCCAGAGGCATCATTCCTCCCCAGCACCTGTAAAGCCCTCGGGGATCTCAGGGGCTGCTCAAGCACTGCAGGAATGCCGTGGGATGCGCAGAGCACCCAACCCTGGCTGCCACCGGAGGCGAGAAGCTGATTGAATTTTACACCCCTGGAGGGGTGGCCACGGCCAGGCCGGGCACCAGCACCCGGTGTTTGCTGTCCCTGGCAGGGTGACCTGCAAAGCACGGTGCTGAGGCTCTCATCTCCCTGCAAGCCAAGCCAGGACCCCCATCCCACCCCACTGCCTGCAGGAGGATGCGCGCCCTCAGTGGTCCCTTTCTGCTGCTCGTGGCCCATGGTTGCCTTTCTCTTGCAGGACACAGGAGAAGGTGAAGTCCTCCTGGGGTCATGATGTCCTTTTGCAACCCTCGGCAAGCAGCAGGGACGGGGACGGAGGGAGCAGCCAGGCAGCGGTTATCTGATCCCGGCAGCTCCGGTGTAAACTTAGCTTGGCCTTTCGGAAAGTACTTGCTGTGGCAAAACATGCAATAAATCATTGTTCTGAGTGCCAACAATGCCTGGAGATTAGCAAATCCTACAGAGCTCAGAGCCGAGGGGTTGGGGGGGGTGTCATGGTTTGCAGTGTAACGGGGGGGGCTATTGCCACCCTGGTACCCCCCCTCCCAGCTCCTGGGCACGGCACTGAGCTCTAAATGCTTGCTCTTTGGAGGAGATGGGGCAAGCTCTGGAGTGATCGCTGTAGGCATGGGACCCCCACACTCATGTGGGTGCCCACCCCGTGCTCCTGAGAATGCCTCTGAGTTCCCTGCCCTCTCCAGCTTCAAAAATCACCACTTTCCTCCTAGTTTTAGCTCCCCGTTGGCTGCCTCAGCCCTTTCCATCCTCATCCCGTGCTCTCCAGGGCAAGGCACATCACCCCCAGCACCCTCACCCAGGTGTCCCCAGTGTCCCCAGTACCCCTGGCACTGGCACTTCCCTGAACCAGGATGCTTTCAGATGACAGGGACATTGCCAAAGCCACCCAGGAGGTGGGACCCTGGTGCCTCCACACGTGCCATGAGTTTTCCATGCTCAGCTGAGGGTTAATTCTGCACCAGGGCCAACAAGGAGGGAGAAGCCCTTTGAACTGAGCAGGAAAAGGGGCAGCAAGTACCTGGGACCCAAACGCAGGCACATCCTGATGGAAAACCAGCCGCAGCCTTTGCATGCTGCAGGAGATTGACCCCTGAAACACATCCCCAAGGCTAAAACGGCCGTGAGCTGGCGCTTGAACCCAGGACAAGCCACTGCCCAGTGCAGGAGGGACTGGGGAAGATCCCATCCTACACCTGAGGCAGGGCTCTGCGCCTCGACCCTTTCCATCTGTGGATTCCTGCTTGCAAACAGCAATGCCAGCCCGGCCTGAGCCTGTAAACTGAGATGTCTTTGCACCTCCTGAGCATTAAACAGCCTCAGAAAGGAGCAGCTTCCCTGCACTGGATGTGCAAGGGAGGTGCAGCTCAGCACCACCCCTTGCTGCCCACCCAGCACTGCCTGAGCAGCCCTGGGAACACTACCTCCTAAATCCTAAAGGTGGACAGTAATACTTGGGATTAAAACCATTAGGTGCAAGGAAAAGTGGCCACATGAGCTGTTTTCTAATCCCCAGGCATTGTGCAGCTCCCATGCAAGAAATGGACCCTAAAGCTTCCTTTGATGCAAAAATGTCCCACCTTGGAGCTCTGTGACTTTGGCTCAGGGCTCTTTGCACCCCAGCAACTGCAGCACAAGGGGCTCAGGGAAATGGGGGTGCACTGTGCTAAGAAGCCATGATGTTGGTGTCCCAAAGGGTTGACATCTCTCCTTGCTCAGTCTGACACCAGAGTCCCAGCAGGCTCTCAGAGCCCCCCTGCCCTGACAGGTCCTCCTACACTCACAAAGCATCGTGGGCAAGAGGAGCAGGCAGAGGCCACCCAGTTTGGGGAGCTGGGGGTGATCAGCAAGCACCAAACAGGGCAGGGAGTAAAGCATCAGCGGCAGGAACCATGCAAACACAAGTGAACTGAACCTGCACGTCCTCAGCCCGAGACCAAACCTCCCAGGAGCCAGATAACCAAAGAGAAAGGTCCCTCCGGAGCAAGGTCCCCTCTCCCGCAACGTGTCCTGGAGGTGGTTCTTTGCTCTAATGCTGCCATCCAGTGGGAGAAACTCCCTGGCTGGGAAAGGCTGTAAACAAGGACATTGGGGTCCCCAGCTCGTGGGGGGGGACACTCACCACCAGCCTCGGGACCTCCCTGCCAGGAATGCTGCAGCCAAACCTGAGCTTCCATCTCCAAGTCCCGATCCCGGCCTGGTTGTGATGGGCATAATAAAACCCACTCGCACACTGTGCGCTCGAGCTTCTCCAGCATCCTAAGGCTCCCCTAAAACACAGCACCCAGCGAGGGGACCGGAAAGGGGTGAGGATGCACCGGGATGTGACAAGGGGCAGCCCGCTGAGCCCCAAGAGGAGGAGGAGGCTGAGGAGCTGCAGCGCAAGCAGTGAGGCCGCTCCCGTCCATGGGATGCTCACAACGGCGTCCCCCGACCGCGGGGTGTTTGGAGGCTGAACGGATTCCAGCCGGATTCCAGCCGGTTTTCATCAGCTCCGGGACTGAAAATCCAACACGAATCTCCCTGGAGCTGCTTTAGGGAAGTGAAACAACTTTGGCACCGGGGACCGAGCAGCGCAGGGGCAGAGGGGATCCCACAATGTGCCCGTTTGTTGTCCCGGTGGGCGGCCGCCTTCCCGCAGAAAGGAGCTTTCAGTGGGAATGTTCAAGGGCTCAACCTCAGTGTTTGCTGGATTGGGCAAGCGGCACAAAGGGACAGTGTTCCCTCGGGAGCGGAGAGGTTTCGGAGCTGGGAACACGGCGCACAGGAGCCCCCGGAGCGGAGGCAATGCATTACCGAGGCGGGATCACAGGCAGGGACTTGCCTTGAAGAGAGAAAGCAGAAAAGATTTGTGTATATGGGGAACAAAAGCAAGGAATGCGGGGATTTCTCTGGGCTGAGGGCAGCAGCTGAGTTTCCAAAGCGGCTCCGGTTTCCAGGAAAGACGGGATTTTCCTCCAAAATCCAGAGGGAAAACCCCTTTTGATTTCCCCTTTGTGCCAAGAGGAAATTTCTCTCGAGAGCAAGCCCTCAGCGCAAGCAAACCCTCTGCCCTCTCCTGCGGGAAGCACGAGCTCTCCTCCACCCATCCAACATCAGTCAGAAAACCTATCCCGGACAGGCAACTCCCTGATAACCCCAACGAGGCTGCAGCATCCTGGCCGGGGTAGGTTTCGAAAGCATCCACCCCCTCTGTGAGCTGGCAAATCCCTCCCTGAGCTCCAGCCCACGCTCGGGGAAGGGAAGAGCGGGAAAGGGGTTGGGAGTTGTTGTAAAGTAAGAAAGGAGGATGTTTGGTGTAGAAAACGCAGTCTGCACCTGCAAACAGCCCCACTCCGGCACTAAGGCTGAGAGCTGTGCCCTGCTCATAGCACCTAAGGGCTTTATAACCAATAGCTCTGTGCTTTGTTACTGCCTAAGCATAAAAGCAGCTGAGGAAATATGAGGGGTGTGCGATGGGGAAAGGAGATCACTGGTTTGCAAGAGTATTCCCTCATTGGTGGGTCTGGAGCAGTAAAACCACCCAACGAGGCCGAGCAGGTCCATAGGCACTTGTCTGCACGCCCGGGCCAGGGCGAGCACTGTGTCACAGCACCAAGGAACTGCTCTCCCTGTAACAGAGTCAGATGGCAACTGGCCTCCAGCCCCGGAGTTGGCACCTCTGAGTCACTCTGATATGGGGAATAAATCTCTGTCTGATGAAGAAATGCCAGCGCAACCCAGCCAGCATTCCCAAGTGGGATCAGGACAAGCTCCCAGGCCATGGAAGTGAAAGCATCAGGTTGACTCCCCATCATATTGCTGTGTGGGAGACCCCAAACCTCCAGGGGATGGTTCACCCCAGCAGCACTGGGCACCATCCCTGGCACCAGTGGATTCCCAGTGGGAGAAGGGCTTGGAGTAGGTAAGGAGGCCAGAGAGGGGCTCAGGCAGGGCTGCTGGACGTTTGGGACCACTTGTCCCCTCTGGTGAAGCCACCCCTCATCTCCAGGCTCCTTTACTCTGCCTCCCTTCCTGTGTGCAGCCGTGCCCCATACCCTTCCCCAGGCTCCCCACCGGGATGCTCAGCTCCATTGCAGGGACGCTTATCTCCCCCATTCCCAGTGTCCCCGGGACCCCCGTATCCAGATCCCTCCAGGGATCCCCCTGCCTGTTGCTCCTGACTCCCCCGTGCCCTGTGCTCCCGATATCCCCATTCCCACTTCTCTCAGATGCCCCATGCCCGCTTCCTCCTGGCATCCTCGTACCCAGCAGTGCTCTCAGCTCCCCCACTCCCGGTGCCTCCGGGACCGCCATGCCCTGGGGCTCTCGGTGCCCGGCGCTCCGGGACCCCACCAGGGCCCAAGTGCCCCCGCTCCCGGAGCGGGCTCCCGGTGCCCGGCCGGTGCCAGGTGCTGCCCGGCTTCCCCGCTCCTCCTCTCCTCTCCTCTCCGCCCCGTCCCATCCCTCCTCCCCCGGGGAAGCGAAAGCGCGGCGGGCGGAAGCAGAGCCCTCCCCGCCGGGCCGCTCTGCGCCGCACAGGGGCCACACCGCGGCCACACCGCGGCCGCACGGCGGCCGCACCGGCCCCGCTCTGCACCGTGGTCACCATGGCTTCCATCGGCAACTTCTTCCGACGGAGCCTGCGGCGCTCCGGCCGCGGAGGTGAGGGTCGGGAGGGGACGCCGGGAGCCGCAGCCGGGCTTCGGGATGTGGCGGTGCCGGTGCCGGTGCCGATGCCCGTATCGGTGTTGGTGTCGGTGCCGGGACCGCTGCTGATGGAGCCGACGGCTGCCGGCGGAGCGCGGACTTTCCCGGGCAGGGCAGCGAGGCCACGTCGGGTGCGACCGACGGTACCCAGAGACCGGCATCGGCTCGGTCCTGCCCGTACACGCTCATCCTGTGGAGTGCAGCTCGGGCCGCCCGCCCCGGGGCTTTACCGCATCTGACGGGGCTTGCTCCATCCCCAGGGGCTTAGCCCAGCGAGCCCTATAGCCCAGGAGCTGCCCCCATTCCCTGGGGGCCCCCAGTGGGGCTCCCCACTCCCAGAGCCAGCCCCACGGGTTCCCTATTACCACATCCCCCAGAGCTTTCCCAGCCGATTGCCGGGTCGTGCCGCAGGACCGAGGGCATCCGCGGGCACACGGCGCCCCACGGCAGCTCAGTGCTGCGGGGCCTTTAGAGGACAGCACAGGAATCGGCCCTTTGGGGTTTGGTAGCTTTCTCAAGGTACCGGATGGGACAACCTGGGGGTTGGGGCGCTCGCTGCCATTCCCCCCCTTCGGGTCTGGTCGGTGCTGGCTGCCTCTCGCTCTGGGCGCCGGAGAGGCTTTTCCGAGCTCAGCAGAAAAGGGTTGATAAAGAAAAGCCGTTTCCTCCCCGCTGGGGCCGGGTGGGTGCTGCAAGCACGGGAAGCAGAGTCCGTGTCCCCCCCCAAAACCATCGTGCTGGGCCGGGATGTGCCACATCGGGGCACAGCCCTTGGTAAGCGCCCCCGGCCCTGGCTTAGGAAGCTGCTTATGCAGCAGGATGGCTTTTAGCGCCGCCAGCCCCGGTGCCATTCGGGCATGTTGGGATCTCTGAGGCCGCATTAAACCCATCTGCACCGCCCCGAGAGATCCTTCCAGCCCAGGGATGGGCGTTGCAGTCTTGGAAGGTTTAGGCTCTGCCCGTGAGGGCTTTGCAGCCAGGACCCACACTCCGGGCATGTCCCACCACTGTGGATGTGCTTTGGACAGGCCCATGGGGCACTGTGAGAGGGTGACCTGCACCCGCTGTCAGCACCTTCCCCGGAGCTGCTCTTTGGAAACCCTATGGATGAGATGCAAATCCAGCCCTTCCTTGAGAGCCCCGCCTGTATTCCCGGCAATGCAGGACGGGACCGGATAGGCAGGATTTAACCAGACTTTCACCTTTCCCTGACAATCTCCCATGGGAAAACAACTGATGCCGGTGTCCAGCAGGGATGGGGGACATCAGCAGCCCTCCTCACTGCACAGCCTGGCTCCCTGCTTTCCACCAGCAACAGCATCTTGACGCAGCCCCGCGGGGAGATTGAACTGGAGCTGTTGCTGGGGCATTCCAAGGAGGAGCTGGAGAAGCAAAGAGCGCCCTATCAACCCATTTTCCCTGGCCTGGGGCACCTTGGTGATCACCACCAAGGACAAACCAGAGGTGTCCACAGCTGGGCCTCATCCTCGGGATGCTCCTGCTGCAAAGGGACCTCTTTGGGATGACTTGCACCTTGCCAAGAGGAAGGACTTTGCATGCAGAGATGGAGCAGCCTCAGGGTAGGTGCAGGGGTGGCTTCAAGCACCACCCCACCCCGAGCTGGGAAGGGACATCCTGCCATGGGACTGTGTCACCTTGGATGAGCTTTCTGCTCCCATCGGCTCCTGATGGCAAAGGCTGGAAAGGTGTTGCCAGGCGAAAGGAGATGGCTGCAGAGCTGGAGGGATGCGCAGATGGGTGTCATGCACCAGGGAGGAGGATGCTGGACGATGGCCATGGCCCTTCTGAACTGTGGCAGAAGCAGAGGAGCCCAGGATGCAGGGATTAATCGCAGGAGTCAGATATTCCATCCAGCCACACGTTTATGTTCCTGTCTGTTCCTATGGGCAGCTCCAGCTTTTTTGTTCCAGCTCCCACCGTTATCAGAGACGGGACCAAGCTCAGGATGGTTTTGGTGCCAGGAACTGTGAATTCAGCTGGGAATGCAGCCCCACATCAGCCTTTAACTCGGCTCCTTCCCAGCCCCACTGTGATCATCCATTGGAGATGTCAGCCCGGGCTCTTTGCCTTGTTTTTCAGGTTGTGGCAGCTGATGTTTCCCAGGGAATTGCTTTGCTTTGGGAGCTGTGGTTTAGGGAAAACCCTCAAGTAGCTCATTTCAATGAGCAGTTCCCAGGACTGAAGACATGAGGCAGAGGGAGGTTGGGATTCGTTTTACTGGAGCCTCTGGAGGTGCTCAAACAGGACCTGCACTGTTTGTTTGCTGGGGTTGTTTTCCCCAACGGAATAAGTTACCTGCTGGGAAAGCATTCCCACACCTTCCTGCAGATGCTGGATGCAGAGAACCTCTGCTTTGCCCCATCCCACGTCTGGCTCTGCTCTGGGTGTCCCTCGCTGGGATGGAGCAAAGGAGGGCTTGGGGCATCCGATGCCTCCTTGGTTTTCCCCAAAGGACTCATAAAAGTCATTCCTCTTTCGTGTCCATGTCCAGGCAAAGAGGAGGCTCCTGCTGCAGAGAGCCCCTCGCGGGTGCCACAGGGGAGGGCAGGGGAGCGGAGCTCTCTCCTCTGTTCTGCTGGCCAGTTCTTCTTCGAGTACCTGGTGGTGGTGTCCCTGAGGAAGATGGCAGATGGACGCTATGAACCCAAGATCACCTATCAGTTCCCAAAGGTGTGTAGTCCCATGCTCTCAGGAAGATGAGTTCTCCAAACTCAGAGGAAAAGGGGGTTTTGCTCCATCACAAGAGCCAAGGGAGGAGAATAACGATGTAGCTCATGCCCTTGAGCTGCAGCCCCAAACCGCAGGGCTTTGCCTTCCTGCTCCAAGCCCAGGGCCACAAACCCCAGGACAATAATCCCAGGGGTGCTCCATGAATTCCTGTCCCAGAAAGGGAGAAAATCTCACCCTGGGGAGGTGGCACAGGAGGAGACCCCTGTTTGGAGAGTGGCCCCTGGGTGCCTTTGCTGTGTCCCAGAATCCATGGGGGAAAAGAGGCAAAACCTGGGCTCTGGGGAGATGCACAGGGATGTGCAGCATCTTCTGCTTCAGTTTGAGCCAGGGTTTGCTTTGCAACACACCTATCCCATGCCTGGGACTATGGGCAGCTCCCATCACCCTGACTCTTGGCATCGCTCTGTTCCAGCGTGAGAACTTGCTGAAGGGCCAGAAGGAGGAGGAGGAGCGTCTCCTGCAAGCCATCCCCCTCTTCTGCTTCCCCGATGGCAACAACTGGGTCCCTGTCACCGAGTTCACCAGGTACCAGCCCACTGCAGGCTCTGGGCTGGAGGAGATGTCCCACCCCATCCCACTCCACCGCATCCCACCCCA
>JAOEHY010008900.1:0-18732 GCA_025447955.1 Psilopsiagon aurifrons
GTGGTTTGTGTTATACCTCAGTTACTGGACTGCTCTTATCTCAACCCATGGGAGTTACATTCTTTTGATTCTCCTCCCTATCCCTCTGGGAGCAGGGGGAAGGAAGAGAGAGAAGTGAGCGAGAGCTGCATGGCTGATGCACCAACTGGGTTTAAACCACAACAGTTCTTTTTGGTGCCCAACATGGGACATGAAGGGTTGAGATAACGACAGATCTGACCAGAGTGTGTCTAATCGGATTTGTGATAAGCATTCATTGTTTTGGATTAATACTCATCACAATGCTGATTTATTGGCTCTCAGAGTTGTTGCTCTTGATCTCACAGTTTCAGCATGTCATACCTTACTTACAGCTGGTATTTGCTGTGTTAGTGTTTATCGGCTGGGGGCCTTGGGCTAAGGTTCTTGTCTCACTGTACTTTATGACAATGACTTGTAATATAATAGACTCATTGATTATGAAACTGATCTGGTTTGCGTTCTCAGTGTGATCATCATCTCTGTACTTTGGGAGCTATATAATAGAAGTGTATAGCAATTACACATCCTTTTTCCCCTGCTTGGGTGGTCAACCTATGAGGGAGACATTCCCACACACCCTAGTGACAAGTACAGCAGCTACTCAAACTCTGATTACAACAGATAACGCAGCTACTCCTGCTCCAAGCACAGCAGCTGCACCAGCCCCAGTGACAAGTAGAGCAGCATCATTTGAGAGTTCTGAAGGTTCTGAATGGCCTTTGGGTACCCTTGAGACCTGCCTGCTGATTGTGACAGGGATCACCATGTTGGCGTGCATACAGTGTTTCACCCACGACTATTTCGTCTTACCTCAAAAGTTAAGCAGTCTTGTTTGAGCCTTGACTGGGGTTAGAAGACGATATAGGAGGACCAAGACATTTTCCCTGAGGCTGGACAATCATAAGTGGCATGGTGTGTGGGAGAGTATGGGCAAGTATCTAGGCCAGTGGGCCTCTCCAGTGCTTTGGAGGCATCGGAGATGGAAGGCAGCTGTATGGAGTTGTCCCCAACAAAAAGCTGCAGAAACTGCTGAAGGGGAGGGTGAATTATTTTGAGCCTGGTGGGCCCATGACACTTCAGGCCATCAGGGCGGAGACAGAATCATATAATAGCTAGGGTTGGAAAGGACCTGAAAATCATCCAGTTCCAACCCCCCTGCCATGGGCAGGGACACCTCACACTACACCATATCACCCAAGGCTCTGTCCAACCTGGCCTTGAACACTGCCAGGGATGGAGCATTCACAACTTCCATGGGCAACCCATTCTAGTGCCTCACCACCCGTACAGTAAAGAATCTCTTCCTTTCTTCCAACCTGTAGCTGTGCCTGGGATTGCTCCAACCCAGGTGCAAGACCTTGCACTTGGCATGGTGAAACTTCTCTTTCCTTGTTATTTCCCTTATCGTTATTATTACTGGTGGCAGCAGCAGTGGTTTGTGTTATACCTTAGTTACTGGACTGTTCTTATCTCAACCTGTGGGAGTTACATTCTTTCAATTCTCCTCCCCATCCCTCCAGGAGTGGGGGGGGAAGAAGTGGGGGGAAGTGAGCGAGAGCCGCGTGGCTGATTTGTCCACTGGGCTTAAACCACAACAGCCAGAAACAACTTTATTTTGCTTACTAATTCAGATGTTTTTGATTTTGTCATCAATAAGATATCCACTCCTATTGCATAGTTTAAATTACATAGATTAGTGACATAGGCCAATACTTCCTAATGGATACAGCACAGATCTAATCAGTCTTCATTTCCTGTCTACTACTGTCTAGTTCAGCCATCTAAACCATTTCCAAAACTCTCTGAACAGTGTTGTTTTATCTCTAAATGAGGGGAAAAAGAAGAAAAAAAAAAAAAGGAAGAAAGAATTCCCCTGTTTCTTTGCCTGGCTACACAGTGTGAGCATTATTGTATTTCTGTCCCAACAACATCCTGTGATACAAAAGGGAAAACAAAGCATGTCATTTCAGAATGTCATTTCAGCTGTACCTAGCCATTGCTGCTAGATACCAAACAATCCTCTGCTGAGAGAGAGAAGTAGAGGTTCTCTTTGGCATGGCCCTAGAGGGATAAATAAAAGTCAAAACATCCCGAAGTGCAGCTGAACAGCCCTTCTAAACTCCTGGTGTAGCCATTTAATCAGAAAACAGCTGGGATGGAAACTCTGATATTTCTTGGCAGTTTGTGTAACGTTTTCTTCTCACTGGTGAAAAGTGTGATCCCAAGGGTTTATAATTAGGCAATAATTAATCAGACATACAAGCACCTCAACAAATGACACAAAGCTTCAACATCTCTGAACATTCCTTCTCTTCTTTCTGCTTTATTCAAAACACACTGAAAATCAAAGCCCAAAGTTAAAGACTGAGAGGCTGCCTGGTAGGCCGAGGAAGTTCATCGCACCAGTCAACATGAACATTGAAACATGTGTTTCTGATCTACAGCTAACCCAAAAGGGAAGAGCCACTCACATACAAGGGCTTAGTGAAATTGTGCAATTTGAAGGACAGTATGATAAGGACACACACAAAGAGGCACTATCATGACCAAGTTCTCTTGTAATGTCTTGAGAACTCCCTCCCAACTCAAATAAATACTTAAACCACACGACTTCCTGAATTAATTGCCTTTAGCAATTAATGTGTGTGTAATGTATAAACCTTTCTGCAGACTGCTTTAGAAACAACTGAGATAGAACAAAGAAAATGCTCGTCTTTAAGCCCGGTGGCCTAAGTAATGCTTCGCTGAGACTCAGATTGTCAAAACAGACACAAAAGTTCTAGTTCCACACCGTCAAAGCCCAGAAGACTAATTGCTTCATGTTGCTGAAACATTATAAACTACAGAAGCATAGATACGCCTTTGCCATTTACCATGAGTGAGCGTGAACTGGCAATAACCACACTCCCAAACAAGTAGATGACTAATTTGACTGGTGTCAAAATCTTGTTTTTCTACCAAGCATCTCATTCCAACACTCACAAATGACTGTAGTGCCACTGAAACAGAACCACTTCTGTGGCAGACAGTGGCAACTAAAACCGCATAGCGTAACGGCTGAGGGAAATAAAATGTTGGCAAAGATGAGGATGTCAAATCTCCACTCCTGTGAAAATTGCTCTGGGAAATTTCAAGTGCATCTCAAGTACAAGCAAGTACTTTCAATTTATGTAGCTCCAGCTACATAAAGCAGAGACAAGACCTCAAAATTGTATTTTTAATTTTATTCTTCACCCTCATCCTAACAAAGCACTCTTTCCTTAGAGTAAACTAAATAATACTCAACTCACACTTGATCTTCTCCCATTCACTGTTAAGACCAGCTGCTACACGTAAAGCTGAGGAGGAACTAAAAGTATTCTCTCAACTTTTGCTTAACTGCAGGTAGGATTTCACCCAGAGAGAGGTGGAAATTACAAAGTTGTTCCTTGTTCACTGATGTGAATGTAAGTGCTGAAGCAGTTGTGCACAATCACCATTTTGGAGAAAGCTCTGACATAAGTCAATAGAAATTGCACACTCAAGTGCACAGATAAATAAAAATACAAACTTTCCATTTGAAAATTAATCCAAGTATTTAATTATTCTATAACCTGAATCTGGAAAGATATTTAAAAGCAAATAGTAACTTGGCTGAAAGTTGCATCTTTAAAGGAGAGGAGGAAGGAGTGCCAGGGTAAAATTCAAGTATTTTGACTTTTTACTGTCAAATATACTTTTGCTTTGATCTTGACATAAAACAGATTAGCTCACTTAAGAATTTAGCTGAATTTATTGCAAGTGCATTGCAAACCAACCTGAGATGCCCAAGAATTGAATAACTGAATCCTTCTATTCGATCATTCTACCCATTGTGCTTAGTGGAGTCAAATGCGGTTATTGAGGAGCACATCTGTGGCTAATACTTAGTGAATAATTCTCTTTTTAGATAGAAAAAACCCTGCCGACAAAGCCTTTTGGAGAATATGGAAAAGAGGAATGAATACTCACCAAGTAAAAATCCTAAGATCTTCCTAATGCACGTTTGGTTGGAACGAATAATGTTGAATAAATATACCTACTTGGTCGCAAAGAAGCATAAACAAAAACCAAACAGACTCCAGGAAACACGATCACTTGTTTCCCATATGCTGTATGTGCTGGTATTGCGCTCGGGCTGCTGCTTTTTACAGCTGCTAACACTTTGCAGAAGGGCTGTGACTTCTCACTCTAAGCTATTGTCCTCCTGCTCTGCATGTATGGGCTCTACGGTGATGAGGCCTGAACAGGACAGAAAGCTATGGCCAAAAATGTTTCCTTGGGGAAACTGGTGTCTGCTGAAGATATCAAATATAAACAACATTTAAAGCCATTACAACGTCCTTCCTGGAGCTTCAGTGTTTTGCAGTTTCACCCAGTTGCCGAGAAACGTTAGTAGAACTTGGCAGAGGCAGCACTCTAGTGCCATGTCTTGTGCTCATGACAGTTTTAGAGTGCAACGGGCCTCCTTCTGAGCTTACTTAGGATGACAGAAACCCAGTGATATCAGTGGAATTCTTCCTTGTCTGCACCAATTTAAACAAGTCAAAACAGGCTTCGCTTTACACCAAAAGATAATGCTTCAAGCTTATTTGCCAATTTCTAGGGAGGGATCATCCCTTCTGGAGTTCTGTTGAGTATCTCAAAGAAGTGTTAGAACTGGAAAACTCAAGTTCCCTGACACAAAATGGGGTGTTATATGTGTTTTGCTTTGGTTTTTCATAAAATCAAATATATTTAACCATTCTGAATGGCATATGAGCAGGTTACAGCAGATCCTCAGAGACCTGATAACCTGAAAGAAGCACATTCCCACACCCATTTCCGGGCTTACTAATGACCAGGTCAAGGATTTCGGTAAGAGCCCACATGTAAGTGAACAGCAAGGATGAAGGTGACAGTTAAGGAATAAAGAGAAATTTGTGTCTAAAAACCCAATGAGAGAAAATTCTATCTAAATTTTCTAATCAGTTCAAGACTTAACTTCAGACACACTGGCCTAGGAATTAAACACTGCTGGCTAAAAGATGCATTTTCTGTTGCTAAAATCAGGACAGTTTTCAATATGAATCAAGGTACAGGTACTTACTTGAATGAGATAACTCCGATAAAGCAAGACACAAGAATTACAGTGGAGCAAGTTGTCACAGTAAAACCACAAAACTATAGGAACACAGATAATAGCAAGAGATCCAGCTCAAAATGCTCAAAGTGGTGAAAAAGTAACCACAAAACACAAAGCATGTAATAAGAGATGTAACTGGGAGTGGATAAGTAAAGAGATGAGATGATCAATTTGTAAGGGTTAAAAATCTTGACATTAGAAGTAAGAGAGCTGCAAAACCACACTGGAAAGTTGATAATTTGCAAGAGAAAAATATTTCTCATGATGTAATATCTACCTTGTGGTTTGCTTGTATGATGGGAGATAATTAACAGGTAACTCAGTTCATGGCAATGTTACCTACGCATTTTATTGAATTTATAGAATGTTAAGGTAGACTTTGTTAAAAATGTAAAAGTCAAAATCCTACAAGTCAGAGAATCTATTTCTCCTGCTTCAGTTCTCTACTGTCTTTCCTAGGAGTTAATTGTTTCTTGTGACTAGTCGAATAGAAAGTAACATGTCCTATAAATATATATATGTATTCACATGCAAATGTTAACCAGTTGCTGAATCTTATACAAATGAACTTACAGTACCTTGAAAACTGTTTTATTCCTTAATAAGAAGTAAGTTGATAGGAGAACAAATCCAGAGAAAATACCCAGAAAAGGTGAAAGTGCTGCTTTAAGGGTTGAACAATGGTAGGAGCTCAGAAACAGATCTGTAATGCATGCACCTGAAATTTCTCTAGAAATAATGATTTAAAGCCTAGTAAATACAACACAAGACTATTTCCTTCCTCACTACTTTTGCTGCTGGGATTATCAGTTCTCTAACACCCTGTACCACCAGCTTCCTTCTTTATGCTTCTATTTACTTCAAGAACTTAAGCAGAGAAACACTGAGGCTTCCTGTACAGTTTTATGAGCCAGCTGGGCATACGATGGTAGGCACTGGTAAAACCAGCAACATCTTCAGAATCATTTGTGAAAGGTGTGTTATGATTATGTGTTTGTGCTTACACCTGTATGTTCTTAACCAGAAAACGGGGATCCACAAAGAAGTTCACTGTAATTCTAAGTCAGTGATACCTATGAGAGATCTACAACAGTAACTGAGAAGCAGTACAATCCACAAGCTGAACCATCAGCTCCAAGGGGTTTGGTAAGCATGTTTTTCTGGAATATCCCCTTAGAAATGTTTTCTTTAAGTCTGTTAAAACAAGTAAGGTCTGCCCACCCTCTTATGTCTTGTTTGATTGGTTTCTTTCCAAGTATGACATGATTCTAGTCCATATGGTTTAAATTAGGGTGAGGCGCTTTGCAATCCTGTGACAAAAAAGAGCAAGTCATAACAAAGCCAACCAAGTGCATGAACATGTTTAGCAAGACCACAGTTATGATTGCTTAATTCTACTGACCAGAGCCACATGAAACTCAGCCATGGATCAGATGCAGCAATGGCTAGTGCAAGTTTTCCCTCCCCTGTCTCAGCATCATCCAGGACATTCCTTTGCTGCTACTGGTGGTAGCATTTGCCTCTCTGGTCATTTAAACGTCAGTTTACACTCAGATTTGGTAAACATCTTTGATGCTGCCTCTTAGTCAATGAAACGCCAAATGGTCTGGCAAGACCCAGAGATGTTTAGGCACTTCTGTACGGTAATTACCCTCCACACTACCTCAGCTTTCATGTCTCAAGGTCTGAAAACATTAAGTAAGTTACTGATACCTTTTACAGTTGACTCCAAGTTCACACAAACTGAAATTAAGAAGTGTTACAACTTTGGCAGCCAGATCCTGTAGAGCAGCACAGAAATTAGTATATCTAATGAACTGAATATTGTCTCAAGACATTAGTGATGGCAACTGGAGAACAATCTGAAAACTTGGTTATAATAGAAGAAACACTCCCCCCTCAAGTATCCAAAGATTCCAGCTGCCCAACTGCAACAGCCATAGGCTACATTCTCATATAAGCCTATGACAAGCTTGAATTGGGAAGGAATGGGAACGTTCTCCAAAGGCATAACTCCTCCAAGGACGGATTCACAGAAAAGCAGAAATTTCCCAGCAATATATACCCTGTCTCCAGATCAATAAGCATCTGAGATGGACAGTAATTCGTCCTCAGATTGATTTGGGAGTCTTTATCACAACCAAACATCAACTACCAGCATTTCTGCTGAGAGGGGAGCTCTCAGGAAGTTAGCTGGTGCCAGGCTCTGCCTCTGTCCACAACCAACTTCTCAGGCAACAGGGTACCTAATAAAATAAGTCAGATTAAACAGGAGATGTAGGCTCATTAGTGGACTTCTTGTTTACTCCATTATAATACACACCTAGCAGTTGTTATTTACTACTCACCTAACCACATTAGGGTAGCTGGTCTCTGTTAGCTATTCTTCCAAACCTGGCTCTTGTCCTGCTTCCTTTCTGCTCTAAGTGCTAGATCAAAGTTATCTCAGTTTCCCTCCACCATTGTTCTGTCTGCTGTTCGGATTTCCTGGTTTCCTAATCTCGGGTAGCCACTCACAAAGTTCCTGGGAAATAACAGTTTGATGCACACATCAAGATCTTTGGTTCCAAGTGGTTGCTCTCCTTCCTTAGGGTCTGTGCCTCCCTGTCTTCATTCGTCCTTCATTGTCTACCTTTACAGAACATCACCAAGCATTTTCATGAAACTGTACTGCAACAGCAATGGCATTTATAGTGGTCTGAATGGGCACAACAGAGTAACTGAAAACACCATCAGGAGACAGCTCAGCAACTTGTCAGGTTTAACCACATCACAGACACAGAGTCTGTTTTCACACTGCCAGCAAAACTATGTGTGACTTTTCTAAGAGGCCAGATACAAGCACTGGAACGAATCTTTACAGCTTGGCATCACTGCTGCCCTCTGAGGAAGAACAGTATGATGAGGTGGGAGAACACCACCACAGCCTCTTTTGGCCTAATGGCTAAAAAATGTAGGCAAACTATTTTTAGATGAAAGCATGAAAGAGTTCTGCTTGAATTAAACTCAGAACCAACTTGAAAAAGCAAGAACAGATGCAAAAATACTTTTAGAAGAAAAATATGTTCAAAATTCTCTAAAAAGAGTGTGGAAGATGAGCTTCCTTGCAGACTTACACAAATGAGCCGACAACCACCACTCTCTGACTTCCAAACACTCCTTGAGGGTGTCTGTGCTCTCACAGGAGTTTGGAGAATGCTTTGAGTGAGCAAAGTGACGGCAAGAAGCAGCCACATGTTGGCAAACTGGAGAAAATCAGTGCAAAAAAGGAATGGTTACAAAAAGAGGCTTTCCAAGAATGGCTGTTTAAAAAAGCCCATCCTCCATTTACATCCTTTTAATTATCATTTGCAAGCTACAATCTGCTCTTTCTATACATATTCCTAGACTTTATTAAGGATAAAGGTCTTAAAACCTGAAGCAGAGCAGAGGGGTGGACTGGAGGAAGCCTTTGGGATTCCTCCCAAAGGTTCTAAGTCCAAACCAACTGGAGGATCACCCCTCCTGCTATGGTGCAAGTGCAAAGTGGAAGAGCCACACTGAGAACCATCTAGTTTGGTGTTTGGCACTAAATGGAAAAGAAATAAGCAGGAATGGAAATGCAACTTAGAAGAGAAAGCAGTTAACAGAAAGCTGTAACAAAGCAGTGCTTCCCACCACAAAGCATTGTTCCTCATATCCATGTGATTCCTGTAAAGAGGACAATCTATTAAGCCAGAAGGAATCACAGTCTATATGATGAGGCCAGTTAGGCTTATTTTATACTCTGTGGAATTTAGTCTGAGTTAAGAAGCGCTAGCAGCAACATAGGTTGTTTGACAAACAAAGCTAATGCAGAAAACTCCCATTTGGGATAAGCTGCAGCAGTGAAGTCAGGGGCCATTTTTCTTCCCTCACCCTGGACCTTTCACTCACAGCCTCATTTACAATGGAACAAGAGCTTCTTACACTAAGGCAATGAAGAACATTCATTGGAAAGTAAGAAAAATTATCCTTATTTTTGAAGCAGAAGGATTTTTCTGTGACATCTGGAATTTAATCACAGAGGTACCGGGAAGACAAGAAACACAATTTTTGGTTTTATGCTCTTCCCTAGGCACTGCCTTCTGGCTCCTGGACATTGTGTCTGACCCACTGAGCCCATCATTGCATTCTAATGAATACATGTATATATACATATTATATATAGCCCCAGGATAAAAGTGACAGCATCTGTACAGGCAGGGATCTGGTTCACCTGTCATGCAGAAAGAACACCTTTCAGTTGTTTTAGTGTCACGCAGCCACATTTTGGAGCCCTGGCTTCTTACATGCTGGTGCTTTCATTAACTGTATGGCTGGTGCATCATGATCAGGAGTGAAGTTTGCAGAAGGCAGTCTCATGAAGCAAGATGGACAGAAGTAGGTTACAGGCAGGATTAACATAAAGCTCAGCTCTGGCTGCAGAGCTCATGGAAACAGCCTGCATTTTCTTCTCGTGAGTTTTCAATTAAAGTTTTGCTTTCTTTTTTTCTTTCCTTAAATCTGTTTTCAATAACTATGGAGCTAAAAAATATGAAGATAATTATAGCTGTCTGTGCAAACCAGAAATGTCAGACCTCACATTTCCCAACTGACCTTTCATCAGATGAAAATTCCCACAGCAACCTTCTCCAATCACAGAGTTGGGAACCATGAAAATGTGCAAAGCAGCATTCTGTCCAAGAACCTTGTTCATGATGCAGATGCACAGGTGGGTGTTAGTATGATTTACATAGGAGGAATAGCATGAAGGTAGTAAAAAAGCAATCAAACTTTAAAAGCTGTTCTATAAGAAAGCCTGCTCTGAACGATCAGAGAATAGCTTTGCTGAGGTACTGGTTGGGAAATCTGGTGTGCTGGTCTGCTGGCTGCAGGAAAAACAATGACAGGAGCTGCTGAGAAAGTCTGAAGTAAAAATTCAAATGCTGCATTTTTAACAACATGGCTTGCCTGGCTTCTTCCACTCCTGAAGCGCTGCAGTGAGTTACCTTCAAGGAGAACATCCCTAAGAAGGAGCAAGAGAAAAGGTTCTCGCCAGCTTGAGACTGGAGAGCTGGCTTGGGTCAATAAAAGAATGCAAGAAAGCCACACAAAATCTCAGCCTAGCTGCAACAGCCTAGTTCTGGATATCATAAAAAGCATCTTAAAAATAAATTATTTTGTTTCCCCAAAGTGCTCTGTTGGCTGGATATGCAAATATCACATAGTCCACATGCAGAGGGAAGAGAGCACAGAGGAATGCACATATATATTTTCAGTTGGCTTAGGAAAACATTTGGTGGCTCCCAAGTTCTTATTTCATACCTGACTACAACTCATACTGCAGCCATAGGTCCACCATCCCGTTTTGTTTTCTCAGGAACATACAGGTTTCACCCAACAAACTGCTCCAGGCAGGAACTGGATGTAGCTACAGCCCTTTCCCCCTACAGCACATGCAACCACCCAAAGCAGTTTAGATAACTATCAAGTATGCCGAGTTGTCCTTCAACAACCCCTTGGCTCACTCCTGCAGGAGCCAGCAAACGGAAGTAGCTGACCACAGAGCTGTCCTGACGGCATCTGTAAATACCTGACTGTCGCTCACATGGACATGCCCTGGGAGAAGCCGAGCACTCTGCACCATCTTCAGTTTCCATATCACTTGATCAGAAAGTCTGAGGAGCAGTTTATAAGAAATCCAGAACTCGTGTCAGTCCTATAGTCAATACAATATCTGTTATTCATTGATTCTTTCTGAGAGGACTGTGGCAACTATTCTGTATTGTTCTTGTAACAGATCCTCAAGCTATTATGCATTGACATAACTTCACTGACTTGAAGGCAGCTCTAATGATTTACAGCTGAGCACTGGGCCCACTTTATAAGGACAATGCTTCCTGACTTGACTTAGTCTTCAGATACAGGACTCTTTTTCCTACTTACTGCATAAGAACTTAAAAGGGTAGGTACCGTGCAACTTCAGCAGTCCAGTCTGAAAAAGCCTACACCCTTCCTCCTCACCATCCTACTTCATACTGAAACCTGGTTTGTCCTACAGTCACCATTCAGCTGAAACACAGCCAGGCACTCACAGGCTCCATCACAGTCAGACCTCCTTAAAATTTGAGCAACAAAGGTAGGTGGGTTTGACCTTTTCACACGTGGTTATGTGGGTTTGATGCTCCTGAATTTTTAATTCAGATGCATATGTAAACTGGATGTGCATTGTTCCACCTGCAAAATGCAGATGCTGCTCTCAAAAGAATTCTCTTGTGGAAGTGTCTGGCTTTAATTTCATCTTTGGTTATGACAGGAAGGTTGTTCATGAACTTGCCTTA
Source organism: Psilopsiagon aurifrons (assembly GCA_025447955.1). Lineage (NCBI taxonomy): Eukaryota > Metazoa > Chordata > Aves > Psittaciformes > Psittacidae > Psilopsiagon > Psilopsiagon aurifrons. Next base: position 11,506 of record JAOEHY010008900.1, read on the forward strand.
GGTAGTTAAAAGACAAGATTTGTTCCAACAAAATGAGTCAGATCTAAGGGGAAGTGGCTCAGGTTAGATAAAGTAAGAATAAATAAAATAAGAAAGCTAATTCATCTCAGTCTTTCTAAAGGCAAGAATACAGTTGAAGTGGGTTTCTCTTCATTTTAGATTTTGCACAGTCATTCAGTCATTGTGTTTCTAAAGGTAGTAAATCACATTTTAGTTATTCTTTCTTACTTTTTATTTGTATTTTCATAGCGTCTAGAAAGTATTTTCGTAGTGCCTACAAAGTAACCTCACAAACATCCCCACAACCCTGTGGCACACTTCCCAGCCTGTTTTCAGGTAAATCACAAGCCTGGAAAGATTCTGAAACCAGAAGGTGAAATCCAGATTTCGAGTGAAATAACTGCAGCTGTCCAAGTCTACTCTTTATCACTGTGCCTTTCTCACCGATTTTGATTCATCGCTTTCCTAAAGGTAATCCACTGAAATCAAATGGAGCACTTGCCCAGATCTATTTCCTGAAAATAACAAAACCAAAATGGAGCATTTTCTTCTCCACAATCAAAATTCCTCCTCACAATTTCTTACAGAGCAACGTAATTTCCAATGAAAAACCCTCTAATTTTTCAAACATGGCTTTCAACAATGTGTTGAGCACTGGAAAGATTTTGCTATGAAAGAAGTTCTGCCAAAACATTTTGGCTGAGGTGAAGGAAAATGTGCTGGTGGATTCTTTGAAGGACTGACAGAATTCCTGCCATTTTCTGATAATTGCAGTGAAAAATTTCACCATTTTTCATCAAACATTTTGATAAAAGTGTTGTGCAGCTCCTGTGAGTATTCCCTGGGAAAAGCAACCACAGTGGGAGTCAGCTAAAGCCCTCCTTGATATTTAGTATTACCCCCCTTCATGCGTACTTATGCGTGATGGCTGGTTCCAAACCTAGGACACCACTTTTTCCTGTGTTATACTTTTATCCAGAAGTCTCAAAGCATCTACAAACTGTCTCATCCACATGATGATACTACATCTTCCTCATCACTGGAATGCCAATCACAACCAGGATGTAATTTACCCAGTGCAAAGGAAACCCAGTTCTGCTCAAGTCCAGCATAAAATGGATAAAACAGACCACTAAGACCTTTCATTTTCTTTGGTACAGGAAAACTGTAAATTCTATCTGCTCGTAGGTAAAATAGTGTCATGACAGATGCCATTCCAGTAGGTTTCCTTATGTCCATAACCCAGTTTTATATCACTAAGCATGAGCTACAGTAGAACCACCATGGCAGCAGAATAATGCACTTTCATTTACTGGTGTTTGCATTGGACAAGGTACAAATCTGTTTGGAAGTAGCAAAAAAAATGGTGGTAGAGGATGGAGATAGAAACAAATAAGGGCCTTAACCTCTGAATGGGGTTCTTAATACTCCGTCATACTTTCCAGAAGAACAAGTCTGAATAATCACATGGCAGTGATTTATTACCAGTGTATGGCCATATTCTGAAACAAATCCCAGGGGGTCTGTAAATTGCAGATGGAACCACAGATTAATGCTCATAATCCCTGATAAAAACTCTGCAATAACACTTCTATAGCCTACATACATTCTCCCCTTAATATTCCTAAGCCTTTCCCATTGGACTTTGTGATACTTCTGTGATTTTCAGGCAGTCCAGCAGTGACTATACAGTGTTTATGATTTAAGCCTGCTGGTTTTCATTTCCAGACTACAGATTTTATATTTTATTTTAAGTTACACCCATACACATAAATACTACATGTTACATATCCAGGAAATGGCAAAAAACAAATAAGAAAAAAGAAGATACCTGTGCCTCCTTTATTGTCTCTCCTACCATTGCATAGCCATTTGGAAACTTGCATTTCTTGTTAGACACTTGAAAACAGACCTGGGAGCATTAGCAACCTTCCATTGCTACTACTGTAGCACCACACCTTCAACTCCACACTTGCAAAGAGCATTTGGGGGGCAGGACAAATGGAAGGGCCTTCGATTTTTCTCCCCTTTCATTACATCATACTTAGTCCTATTCTTTCAGACTGAAAAGCTGCCAGTTTTCAAGTGTCCCTCATTAACTTTTAAAACCTAAGCTCTGCTAAAGAAGAGTTATTAGTTTTTTCCTGGCACTGCCTGAAATTGCAATACCCATAAGAAGAGCACTAAATCCTAATAGCTACTGAAGGCAAACCAGGAAATACTGCTTAATGTGAGAGGTGAAATGAAGTATTTGTACACAATAGGTTCTACCATGCAGGAGTCTGAGGTGTGATTATGTATCTTCTGGAAAGACAAGTGACCAAAAGCTGTTTTAAAAGAAAATCACCTTTTAGAACTCAAAACATAGAAAAAAGATAAAGTAAATAAATAACATTACTGTACTGCTTGAAGGAGAGGATTTGCTTATGCAGATATGCAGAGATGAACTTCCATTTTTCCTTACTCAACTGAACCATGATAGCCCCATGAAATAGATGATCTTTAGGGTCCCTTCCAACCCAATCCATTCTATGATTCTGTGTCGAGCCCACACCATAAACTGCAGTCTGCATCAAAATAATTCAAAACACACTTTATACTCTGGGGAATGGTTCTAAAACTTAGGTCAGAGAACTCTGTGCCCTTCCTTCTCTATGTGCTTTAAAACCAGGAAGAAGCAGAAAGGGTTAAGAATCAAGAAGCTGCCCTGTAGGGTTGCTGTAGGGAGATTCCCTGTGCTCAAGAGCTTCACAACTGCATAAAGCCCCAACATCTCAGAGAAATACGGGCTGGAAGGCAACCAAGGAAGAATAAGTAGAGACAGGCTGAATGAAGGGGTTTACAGTACTGGGGGCTGGCAAACACAGGGTTGAAACTATCTTTGAGGTGAACTCTAAATAGCAGTGTAAACATAAGCAGAATATCTCGAGACAAATTCTGTTCCTCCAAAGGAAGGAATCTCAGCTGGGTTAACCCAATCCATCATTCTGCTTTCTAGCAGAGTGATCTCACTATCCCTTAACTATCCCCAAAAGGTAGGTCTCAAGCTTAGCCTTTTTTTCCCCCTCAACTGATGGGGCTGGTCACCTCTCTTAGAACCTCCCTACGTTGACTATCTCTTCTTTGGCGGTTTTTCCCTACGTCTTCTCTGTTCTGGCCTTACTGCCTAATCAAAATAATTGGTCCCTGTCCTCTTCATAACAGTACTTAAGCATGTTTGCAGATGCTTATGTTTCCCAACAGTTTTCTTTTGGTCTAGACTGAACAGGAGCCTTCAATTTTCACAGAGATGTGAATGGTTGATAATCAACCTGGGGTTGAGCCTGGGGCCTGCCCATGGCAGGTAATAGCTCTCTGGAGGACTCTATCATGTATTTGAGCTAGCTATCAACATAATTCTGTCACTCATAGAAATAGGTTCAAACATTCCTCTCTTTCACTACATCATGGTGAAATTTCAGTTTCTCCAGACTCACAAACACAGCTTATTTATTGCTGCTTTGCCTGTTAATCAGTCTGCTCTTAAAGTAAATTTGGTTCTGCTCTAATACATGGGCTAGAATGCTGTCTACTGCAGCTAAGTGCAAGAAGCTAGTCTCAGCATCCACATTTTATATGGGGTTTTAATAACTAAAGAGAAAAACTTGAGAGAAATACGCCTAATAAGAGACCTGAAAGAACCTGATCTATTCAGTTTGTCACACTAAAAAAAAGAAGTAAGAAACAATTTGAATATAGGCTGCCAGAATTGCCTCTATAAGGTAAAGATAAGGTGTGGAATGCTAAGGTCTGTATTATGCACAAGAAATCATAATGCTCCTTTCTCTGAATCAAGTCACTGTTACACAATTTGCAGTTTTCCTATGGGAAATCAGCTACAGAATATTTGAAGACAGCCTATAGACTGCTGAGCTGTGAATTAGCTTAGAACGAAACAGCAAACAGCAATTCCATTAAATTTTATGAAAGGTGTTGCAATCTTTTCTTCTCTCATTGGTAACCAAGCGTACTGCTGTTCTGATAGGCAGACAGAAAATGGAGGATATGCAAAGCAGAAAACATGTCTAAGCAAAACAGTCTGAACAAAAAAAAGCCCATGGCATACTTAGAAGCTTTCCCCAAATCTTTATGTTTCCTTTTTTCTCTCCTAGGCTTGCTTTACTCCTCACTGGAATGTCTCTTATTCCCATTTCTGTATCGGCATAGAAACCATGCACTGATTTTAACTCCCATCTGATTAAGCACAAAAAGAGCTCCCATTTCCCTTCTGTTGCTTTGTTTCACTTTGCCTATTCTCCCCTTCTCCCTGCCCAGTGTTCCAGATCTGCTCTTCCATCCCATCCAGCCTTTCTTCTTCTCTAAATGTCTACCCTTTGGTTTTATGGGCCATCAGTTGGCAACCATACACTTCTGTCATTAGAAAGGTCTTCCCAGTTCTTGAATGAACACTTCAGGCAATGGAATTCCCCCCTTAACCTTATTGTCAAGTACTACAGTTGCGGTGGTGACCATAAGGTAAATTAAATCAGGTTACTTGGAGGATCTAAAATTGGATCATAGGCTAAGTACCTGTTAGTGATGGGAGCAATAAATAAATAAATAAGGCCCCATGGCTGTAGTAATTTACAGAACATAAGAGGGAAAAATTGGCCTTTTCTGCTTGAAATCAAACTGTTAAAAGGATGTCACACTGCAAAAGGATAAGGCCTATTAAAACATAATATTGAAGCCTTTAATGTTCTTCGTATTTTCCACTTGATGCTGCCAGATAATAACTAACAGTGGACAGCAAACATTCTGCCTTCACTGTCATAGCAGGTACAGAAAATATCCTCCTGCTTTAAAAAACGGAATTCCCTACATGTAAGGCTGGGTCACAGGTGGGACTGAGCAGTGAAGCAGCTGTTTTGTAGCTGCACTAATGAAGTAAGTGGTGCCATGCTCAAACAGGTACTGCCCAGCACTTACACAGCAGATACTGCAAACTGTGCCTCATTTTGTCTTGTGAAGGTTAATTCTGGTGGCACTGTCAGTCGAAGAATAGTGGAATGGATTTCAGTGTTAAACAATAATCAGTGGTGTGACGTCTGGCAGTTGGGATTATTTTTTTTCCTTGAAAAGAAAGTCTCACATTCACCCTTGCCTTTAAATGAAAGCTGGCTTCAGGCTCCTGTTTAGCTCACACACTGCTCCATCAGTCAGGAAAATCATCTTGATGAATGTAGTTCCTAAGTTCAAGCAGAGAGCCAAGGTACAACAGCCACATATATATCTGAGCAACGTAGTAGTCCTCTGACAAGTCTGCTAGCTAGAAAAACAGACAGCATCACATTTTAAGAAGTTATTCCTAGTGCTGTGGAAAGTAACCTCATCAGCCCTTGTGCTCAGAGCTGTAGGACAGGCAAAGCACAATGCATGGAGTCATCATGATGGCAAAGGCCTTGATAGAGTCAGCACTTGACACCTTCTGAGGAGGACCCACCCAGTCTGCCTCCAACCATGATGATGTGACTGGAACTTGGCTTCATTCAGAAGAGTCCTTCCCTCAAGGCTCCACTGCACCTGTGACCTCCATGCATCAGGTGATTCTTCTGCAGAAGCTCAGTGTTCTATACTCCATCAAAGCACCCTTCTGCTGGACTGCAGTACTACAGTTAGGTAAAATCTAGCAAATGAGATCAGAAAAGCAATTCCCCAAGAAAGTGAGATATGTATAGAAATCTAAAAAAAATCTTTCTACATTTACTAAGATTTTTCATTTCTTCACAGTTCTGGGAATCCCTTCAGATACTTGAATTCCATAGCATCCCCAGAAGATTTTATCATGGGTAAAGTAAGATAGCTGTTCAAACAATATCAAGGATGAATAAGGAAAAAAAAATACATTAATGAGCCTGAGCTGTGCTCTAACCACTAGACAATGTTGCATCTGTATTAGATGGATCAAGCTGCTGCAGCACTTGACAGGGAGGGGCTGTTCCTTGGCAGAAAAAGGCAGCAAAGGGTGTAATGCTCAGGAACTCCACTATCCGTTGCCCAGCACAACACTATAGTTGAGGGAAAAGAAAAAGAAAAGATGGAAAAACAAGGCAAGAAAAGATGACCTTGGCTGAGCACGTAATGGGTATCTTGAATAACTGATATTTAAGTCATGTTCTTGTTTATTCTTTTAGACACACTTGTGGTGAGTAATCATTCACCTGCTATAAATTACAAGCAACTGATAAGTTTCTATTTATGAGTCTCCAGTCAACAGCACTCGCAACTAAAAAAAAAGCACAAGAGAAAAGCCATCCATAACCAACAGCATTTTTCCACAGCTGGACCACATAGAAAAGTTTCCAAAGAAGTTTTCTTTACAATTTAGTCCCTCAAAGAGAGTCCCAAAGGGTTAGGCAGTTCAAGACAATGAATTCCACTCTCCATCCATTTTTTCTACGTGCAACTTTAATATTTAAAAGATTAATCAGCTTGAAGCCTGTTCTTTTTAATCTTAATGAGTTTTGATTTTACACAGTGTAGAACCTTCTCCAGAAGAGCTTTAAAAATTGAAAGCGGTAAGACCAGAGAGTTGAGAATACGAAGTGGGGTTTTATCTAATGTACGAGTAGGTGTTTCCCACTAGTTTATCATGTAAAGGAGAGGAAAACGAGCCATTAGAAGAAGAAATCTGTTTGTAGGAGATCTTCACAAACACGTTACCTCTTCTGACCTTTAGATAAAGGTAAAAATGTCAGTGCAATAAGTTGGAAATTGTTAGCCTGAAAGAGGATGATGACCCTCTCAGGGTTCTTCCCAGATTTCTCCAGCATAGCTTGTAATTCCTGAGAAATCATTTGAGCTGTGCAGAGACCCTTCTTAGTCAGAGTCAAAATATTTTTCTGCCTTTGTTGTAGCTCCCCAAACACATAAAATATGGAGTTTCCTTTTGTTCCACCTCCACCCCTGGCTGGGGAGGGTGCCAGAGGAGTCTTTCATTCATGGGATTACAGATTTTCCAACCATATACCGTACAGGAAAGAATAACAATTGGGATTGACTTCTCCCTATCATACCCTCTCCAGTTTTGAGAGCCATCAGCTCCCCCAGTGCATCATACTGTGTAAATTCATCTTACCGATTTACATCATAGCTCAATTTGGCTGTGTCCTGGGTTCAGCAGCAGCAGTCATTTTTCTCCTTCTTGGTAGCTGGTGCAGTGCTGTGTTTTTGACTTGTGGCCTGAGA
>JAOEHY010008902.1:0-18016 GCA_025447955.1 Psilopsiagon aurifrons
CGTGGAAAAGAGATTAGTTACTTATGGCAGCTGAAACAGAGGGGGTTAGAAGGGAAGTAGAATGAGGGGAAAATACAATACAGGGGTGTTTTGCTTTCCAGAGCTACCTAAATCAATAGGAGATGCAGGTGTTTATTGAATCCTGAAATTAGGAAAGGGAATATCTGCATTTTCAGTTGCATGCTTTAAGCCTAATGCCCTTTCCCCTCCTCTTTGTAACTGCTGAAAGAGTGATTAAGGCATTATTTGGAGCCAGGAGACATGAGCTCAGTGCTGGGCTCTGCTAACTAATGCCTTTACCCTGTCAATTCATACACACAGAATAGACACTCAAATGCCTGTGCTGTTTTGTGCTCACCACTAATGTAATTGTTAGAATTAGATGGGTAATTATTAAAATTACAGTATTAATAGAGGGTCCTTTTATTTAATACTGTACATTCACATACTGGAAGGCTACCATAAAGAAACTCAAGGCTAAAGCCCCAGTGGAGTCTGACACTTAAATAACACATGGTTCAGGCGTCTGGAGTCACTGTCAGGCTCTCTGCGATTAAGTTCTTTATTGAAGCTCAGCATCAGCCCTGTAAGCGAAGATGACTCGCTATGATTATCAGAATAACTTGGCACAACAGGCTCTTTTTGTTCTCTGGGTAGAAACACTGTGTGCAAAGATGGGCTGCCTTTGGATAGCTCAGCAGTTACTCTCTTTTAAAAGAAAGCTGTGTGATTTCATGCAGTTTCTTTCATATTTTAGATCTCTGGTTGCTGTTCAGCTCAGTGCCAGCAATGTGGCTGGTCTGGTAACATCTATTTGCATTGCCTGAGTTATTACCCTAAAGCATCCAGGTATAGAAGGCTTTATGCAGTCTTTGTGAGCAGTCTGTCTGTTCACAGATAAGGCAAATTGAGGGATAAAGGGAGTGCAAACATTTGTGATTACTGCAGATTAATAAGAAACTAATAAATAGAAATGCATTGAATGGACTCTGTCATGGCTCTTGGACTGACAGGGATTGCATTTTAACATCACAGATTGGGGCCTCATGAGGACCTTCTCATCATTCTTTTCCTGCTTGCCAAAATTGTACCTCGTTTCTCTTCTTTCCAGCAGGCTCTAAAGTCTCACTCTGCTCTTTTTATTCTGAACCAGAAAGTGAAAAAGCCTTTCAGGCTCAGCCTCTCTCCATTTCGGGTGATTACAAAGCCGATTGTCCCCAGATTTCTTTTCAGCCTGCCTCACAAGTCCTGGTTTCTATTTCCAGCTTTCGATCGCTAATTCTTTCTGTGGTTGAAATGCCTGTCTGCGATGCAGCCCGTCTGATTAATAGGGTTTGCAGTAATCAAAAAACCCGGTACCTAGTGGTATGATACAGACATCATTATGTGATGGGCAATACCGTCAATGCAGGCTTAGACACCTGGGATTGGTTTTTCAAGGAGAAAAGCTGGCCAGAGAAGTGTCTGGAAAACTATTACGGCATCTTGTGCTTCAATTTGGATAGCCCTCTGAGGCTTAATCTTACTTTCGGGGTCAAGAAACATCTCTTCATGGTTAAACAGGCTTTAAAGCTTGGAAGTTAGCTTTTGTACTTGTTCTGTTTAACTGATGTGCTGCCTAAAGTTAGGTCAGAACCTAAGTTTGGTTTGGACTGATAGGAAAAATGTGGAAAATCATAGAATTATAAAATAGTTTGGGTTGGAAACGACCTTCAGCTCATCCAGTTCCAACCCCCTGCCATGGGCAGGGACACCTCACACTGACCATGTCACCCAAGGCTATGTCCAACCTGGCCTTGAACACTACCAGGGATGGAGCATTCACAACTTCCCTGGGCAACCCATTGCAGTGCCTCACCACCCTCACAGTAAATGTACAGTGAATGTACATTTGGCATGAGTTTTTCATAGAGCTCTGCTCTGCTTCAGAGTTGGAATAGAAAACTGAAGACTGTTGATAAACAGCTGTGAAAGCTCTCATATGAACAGTGGGTACTGTGCATGTAAAAGTTCGGATCTGGATGATGTTTGTTTGAGTGAGGTATTTGGTTCGATTTTAAATTTAGGAAGTGAGTAAATTTGGGGTTTTCCTTCAGGTCTTTAATTCTATCATCATCCCAGGAATTTTGAGTGATAGATTGGGAAGGAAAGACTTGTTGGCAAAAAGCAAAGTTGTTTCTTCTGATCTACGTTGGCCTGGTTGCACTGCAAGTCACCATCTGCACAGGGTTCAAGTTCTCCAGCTGCTGTGGGGCATGGCCACGTGGGTTTTCTTGCTTCACTGGCATAAGAATATTCACACAAAAATCATTATATTTCCATTATAGCATCTGAATGGGCTCTGCTAACTCTTGGGGCAAAGATTGCAGTTCAATACACTTGTGCTGTGCCTGGCAGGGGCTTTCCTTCTTCCATTGGAGCTTTGGGGGTGCTGCTGTAATGCAAAATCATATTCTCTCTGATTGTTTCCTCTCTGTCCTCAGCCTCCTTCATCTGCTTGTTGATCTCATCTCACCTGCTGTGTCCCTTTGTATTCCTTGCTTTTTCTTTTCTCTTCAAACAGTATGAACATGAAAGCAATCTAAGCTAATCCTCACCTTGCACGTACACCCTCAAAACAAATCCCATTTGGAACAAGCAAAACAGTCCCTTCCTGAATGTTATCTCAGGGCTTCAGTCACTCCATTTGGCTCCTGGATGTGGTGCCAGTTCAGGTTTTGGCAGCTCAGCTAGTATGGATTTCTGCTTACGATGATCCCTGCAAGGAAGCAGTTGCCGGTACATAGGCATGCAGAGCAGGAATAATTTGTCTGGCATCCATCTCTTCCTGATACTTTTGGTGACACCAGCAGTCCTCATGGGTCCTGGAGAATGTTAATAGTAGAAGATGCTGACTTACAAGTATCAGTGCAAATTTTGGAGGCTGTTCAATGATTGTGGCTTAATTATCCTGTGGATATACAATACGAATGCACAATAAAACTAAATAAACTTGATAAAGGTGATAGCCCAGTCTTTGACTCTGCAGTACTTAATGTCTCTCTGCATCACTTACAAAGGGAAATGAAGCTGTTTGGGGCTTCTGGGGTTTGTTTTTTCTTTTCTTCTTAGAAACAAAATAGTGATGAAAGACTTCAGTAGCTTTTGATCAAAATGTTAAACTGAGCTTCAGTCAAGCTCCTCTAGTTGCATTCATTTTGAATAATATTTGCCATTGCTAACTCAGTGCAATGAAATTTTGCCCCCACTCACTGCATTAGACCAAGTTGTACTTGTTTTTCATCTGGCTATATAGAGCAAAGGAAAATAAGCTTCTGGTTCATGGCTATGACCCATACATGGTAAATGATTGTGGAAGGGACAGCAGTAGCCAGTGTGGTTTGTGGTTTGTGTGTTAGAGGAGTTGTCTGGTTACAGGCAGATGGCTATTACACCAGTCGGTGTTTGTCCTTTTGCCCCGTGCTTTCTTCGTTCTTGGCAAAATTGGAGCCTGTGTGCAGGGCTGTCATCTTGTGTGCACCAAGCTGAGCCTTCTCACAATAGCACTTTGTGTTCTGGTTTCTGGGAAGTGAGTTGTAGTCTCTTCTCATTTGTAGAATATGAAATAAAGCCCATAAAGCAGCAATGTAACAGCTGGACCTCCCACATAGCGCAGGTCAGAAGATGACAGCTATTAACTTCATACTGCATGTGTTAATCACCATTCACACAATGTGTTTAATTCTCTTTTCATAGATGTTATTGTTTTGAATAGTGCCCAAGTTTATTTTTGTCACCTAGAATAGAGTTATTTTTATCCTGCTTAAATGCGTTTAGGCGAAGATGTTGTGGCAAGCCATCATTTTCAGATACAGTAATGCTAAACTTGCTGATACATAATGGTGCCAGAAACACCAAAGCTAAAGAAGTGGAGGAACATGTCTTTTGGTGAGAGGAACCTACAGCAGACACATACAATGAAGCTGTCTTTATTCTCTCCCTTTCAGGAAATTCAAATCCTACCAGAAAATAGCAGCCTTCCAGTATCTGAAGGGGGGCTATAGGGATGCTGAGACTATAGTGATAGGCACTGTAGTGATAGGACAAGGAGTAATGGGTTCAAACTTAAAAAGAGGAAGTTTAGATTGGATATAAGGAAGAAATTCTTTACTGTGAGGGTGGTGAGGCACTGCAATGGGTTGCCCAGGGAAGTTGTGAATGCTCCATCCCTGGTGGTGTTCAAGGCCGGGTTGGACAGAGCCTTGGGTGGTATGGTTTAGTGTGAGGTGTCCCTACCCATGGCAGGCAGGTTGGAACTGGATGAGCTTAAGGTCCTTTCCAACCCAAACTATTCTATGATTCTGTGATTCTCTTCTAAGTTTAATCCTTTTTTAAGTGATAACATTCAAAATCAGAAGCAATACGATTTAAAATGAATATGGTTACAAATCTGTAAAATTGATGAAAAACGCCACTGAAGTGGGGAGCAGGGTTGTTTGCAGCATCCCAGCAAATGGCCTGGCGCCTACTCTAAGTGCATTTTATTCCTTGGCAGGTAATAACAGTTCTAATTTTCTCCTACTTCTAAATGACTTTATATTGATGCTTTATCAAACTCTCAGCTTTTTCACACAAAATGAGCAATAGTTCTATCTTTCATGAATAAAGAATGGGTGAGCACCTCTCATCTTGTAATTAGAAGTAGAAAAAGAGGGGTAAATTTGAGCAAGGGTGAATGTTTTCTAACAGGACCTAGATGTATAAAGGGTTGAATCATTCAAAAAGTGGAAGAAAGAAAACACATTTTGTCAGTTCCAACACTTAGTTTGATTGTCCCTTTGGTGTTTTCTGTCAGACTCTGGTGGAAATCAAGTTGATGTGGAAAAGGTTCTAACCAAGTGTAATGATTGGAACTTTCCCATAGGAATAAAAGAGCTCCGTGATTCCATTAAAAATCCAGGTTAACTCACCTATTAGTGCTTGAATTTTATACTTTGCTCTAAATCCCACCTACCTAGCAAATCCAAGGGGTCTTTCTTTGACTTTCTGCACACATTGTATTTCTTCTGGTGCCATGTCATTAAACATATTTGGACATAGCCTTGGATGATATGGTTTAGTGGGAGGTGTCCCTGCCCATGGCAGGGGGGTTGGAACTGGATGAGCTTAAGGTCCTTTCCAACCCAAACTACGCTATGATTCTATGATTCTGTATGTACCTTCTCATGGCAGCTGGTTTAGCTTGTGCCTGATGTGCAGGGCCCCTCTATTCACTGTTCATAAAGCATCCTTCCAGGTAGGCAAGGCAGAAAAACTCAGTTGCAACATTCTGTGTTAAGAAGAAGGGAAGAAGGGTGGGAATCTGCATGTCCTTGAACACCTCAGTCCACTAAATAAAACTGGTCATGGATTTAAGGCAACAGTCAGGATCTGGGGAGCAAAACATCCCATCCTCGGCTCAGCCACAGTACCCAGTGTGACTCCAGACAAGGCTTTTACCTTCTGAATTTCCATTCCCTCCATATCAGTGTAATTTTTCCCAGTGCAGGATTAGTGTCACGTTAGTTTGTTAAGGTCCATGAGATGCTCAGATACTATTCCCAACCTCACGAGTTCTGAGCACAACAAAAAACAGACGGCAGTAATGAAGAGAGAGACTCAGCAGTATTATTCTGTTTAATTTCAAAGCAGTTTCAATGACATAGGCTGGGTACCACTAACAAATGCTTCCAGAAGAAGTGGTGCACTGCTTCACAGTGCTTACAGCACCAGGTTGCCTGGATTCTAGTTATTTGGTAGGAATTACAATTACTTTTCTGAGGTAAGGTTTGGGTTTGTAAGTCAGAAAGATGTGTCATGTGAACGCTTTAATGCCTTTGATCAGTCCTGCTTCCACAAGAGAAAGGGTTTGCCGGCAGATTGTCCTGTGACTTGTAATGAAATTGCACTCTTGACCATTTGTTAGGGGTTAGAAGGGAAACTGTCTTTGAAACATTGATAATTCAATACATTCACATGAAGTGTTAAACCATTTTGTTTTTTTCTTGATGATTACTTGTTTTGAGCAACTCATTATATACTACCTGTAGGCCTTTAATTCGGCTTGTTAACCCCAGGGGTTAAGGGCTGTGTGAAAGCTGAGGGATCAGTTTCATTGCACAGACCTTATAGTCAGGTCTTTTTAGGCAAATACACCATTATTTTAAGTTGAAGTTTTGCCCCCAAAGTTCATACTTCATAGTACTAACACACCTGAATATCCCTATCGCAAAAATGTGTTTTGTTTGAGGAGCAATGGGGCAAGTGTGATCTACCCCTTTCACGCACCACTCCTTCAAAACCCAGAATACCTGTACACTTCAGGCTTTTGGAGAAATTGCTCCAAATCGAATATGATCATTGTGGTTTACACACATCATAAATGCAATCAGAAACAGTAGCACCATGTGTGTTATTAGGTGGTGCATCTCCAGGAAAGACCATCTTCATTTTGAGGCAGCCTTGGATGAATGTTGAATAAACTCAATATTCAGTTGTGAGCTCCCTGGTAGAGGTACATGCTGACCCCATGTCCAGTCAGGTATGTCTCTACAGATGTTTTCCACACTTTGTGTTCAGTTAAAGGGAAGACAGATGTATAGTACAAGAAAGGGGGATATTATCACTGGTTCCAAGTGATGGGTTCAATATTTAGCTTTAGTTTTGCTTGAATTTTTAATAGGTATCTGCCAGAATCTTGGCTGGGTTCCACTGAGAAGCGGAGCCGTACTGAATTAATCTCTCCAAACTCCCATGCTGTGTGTCTGTCAGGTTTGAAAATACTTCCATGTTGTTTTGCAGGGAACCTAACACTTGGTATAGCTGATGGAGCTAATGCTGTGACACCATGCTGTTGTAATCTGCCTCACACAGTGTTCCGCAAATCAGCACGTTTAGCAGTTCCCTTCTTCCATCTTGCACTGAGCTGAGTCCAGAAAGAGCAAAACATCCCAAGTAAATGCGCTGTCAGGAGCCTGCCTGTTTCTGTGAAAGCTGAACCAACTGTGCAAGGAGCAAATGCAGGAGCCCTTTGGGTGAGCTCTGACTGGCAGCGTTCACATAGCACTTAGAATCATAGAATCCTAGAATGGTTTGCGTTGGAAAGGACCTCAAGGTCATCCAGTTCCAACCCCCTACTATGGGCAGGGACACTTTCCACTAGAGCACGTTGCTCCAAGCCCCCATGTCCAACCTGGCCTTGAGCACTGCCAGGGATGGGGCAGCCACAGCTTCTTTGGGCACCCTGTGTCAGAACCTCACCATTCTCATAGGAAATAGTTTCTTCCTGATATGTAACCTAAATCTCCCTTTTAAAATTTGAATTATAGTGAACAGCTTGCTTATGGTGTATATGTGCCTTCTTTTGATAGACGCAGAATCCCTTTCATTGCAGTACCTGAGTACTGGGTTCGTGGAATTGTTCTTAGCTGAAGTTCAGTCATCCCAAAGGGAGATTGGGTTGTCCAAGAGTTAATCAATGTCTTTTAGGCATGAAGGGGAAAGGGGTTTTGGCACAGGGAAATCTGAGCCAGCTCCTAAAAAATCAGACAAAATGTGCACTGAATTGAAGCAGGATGTTTCAGTGAAATGTGAGTGTTAATTTCAAGTGAGCGGAGTCATAGACTTAGGATTTAAATAAAAAAGGCAAATAAATGTTGCATCATGATTTCTTCTTCTATTAAGAAAGCATTCCTTAAATATGGGGGTTCTTTTAGGACTACGTTCAATTGCTTGAGAGAACCTTTATACTTTAATACACAGTATGAATGGTTCTATTATCATACATATTTCTGATGTGTAATTAAGCACCTTTGGAAAACTGCTCACAAAGTGAATAGTTTTCATTTCAGTAAGCACTAGATGCTTTATTCATGGAGAACATTAAAAGGTACTTATGTAAGGCCTGAGTCAAAAGAATAGATGAGGAATAGCAGTCAGATGTGCCAGTTCTTCCGGAAGAAGAGATTCAACTATTTCCAGGAGTTACTTCAAAAGCAGCAAAATATGTGTATGTTAATATAATTTCAGATCATTATCTTCCATTAGCTAATTTGGGGCTCAGTAATTAGATGACTGAATACTCAAAACCCCTGCACAGATTTTTTGTTGGCCAACCTTATCAACAAACTGTTTTTGTATGAATTGCCAACCATATCCTGGGCTGCGTCAAAAGGAGCAGGTCGAAGAGGGTGATCCTGCCTCTTTACTCTGCTCCCCCTGAGACTCCACTTGCAGCACTGTGTGCAGTTCTGGTGTCCTCAACATCATTAAGGACATGGAACTGTTGGAACAAGTCCAGAGGAAGCCACGAGGATGCTCAGGGGCAGAAGCAGCTCCTGTATGGAGCCAGGCTGAGAAAGTTGGGGCTGTTCAGCCTGGAGAAGAGAAGCTGCGTGGAGACCTCAGAGCAGCTTCCAGTGTCTGAAGGGGGCTACAAGGATGCTGGGGAGAGACTCTTCATCAGGGACTGTAGCGATAGGACGTCGGGTGATGGGTACAAACTGGAACAGGGGAAATTCAGGTTAGATATAAGGCAGAAGCTCTTCCCTGTGAGGGTGCTGAGGTGCTGCACAGGGTGCCCAGAGAAGCTGTGGCTGCCCCGTGTCTGGCAGTGATCAAGGTCAGGCTGAACATGATCTTAGGGTGACACGATCTAGGGTGAGGCATCCCTGCCCATGGCAGCGGGCTAGAACTAGATGATCTCAAGGTCCTTTCCAGCCCTAATTATTCTATGATTCTATGACTTTTTGTTTCAAGTCAAGTATTGTCACCTGTCTTGGAAGATCCTTTCTGTATTATTGGGCTTTTTCTAGGTGTGGAGTTGTTTGGTTGGTTTCTTGTATTTTTAGTTCACTTCCTCCACAAATGTTAAACAGATGCTGGTTTAAATGGTATATTAATTACCACATAATGAGTCTCAGAAAATCTAATAAAGGACTAATTGGTGCCCATAAAAGTAACACTGACAAATCCCAAATAATGGAAGCAATGCTTGGTATCACAGAAGCAAAAGGAAAAACTAATCCACCTCCCACGGGGAATAGTCTGCCATTTGATTGTTCCTTTGGAAGAAAAGCTTTACCTGGATGCCAAGGAAGGCAGTGAATGTATGAAGTGCAGGTGTGGTGTTCATCAGCCTTGTTGGCTGTTTGCATTTGATTTTATTGATTTCTGCCCAGGGGAATTTGAGCTGTGACAGTGTGATATTGAAAGTAAAGGTGATGGTATTTTGGCTCTTTTTTAAATGCTGTAAAAGCAATGTGTGATGGGGTGCTGTCCTCTTCATATTCCCTAGATATATGCAGTCCTTAGGGCATTCCCGTGGCCTCTGGAGATCCTGGATGTGTTCAGGCACTCCAGCTGTTTCACCTAAACCCAAGGGTGGTCTGGAGTGCTGTGTGGCCCTCCCAGCTGGAGGCAGTCTGCTGCCTTTCTGAAGCTTGATTTCAAATTCTGTGAAACGGGATAAACCTGATGCCTGGTGCCACAAGATGCCAAGAGCTCAGCTCCCGGTGAAGTCAATGTTTAATGGAAATGTCTCATTGGACAACTGTTGTAATCTCATATCATTCCTTTCTCTTTCCCCAGAGCTAAGGGCTTGCGTCAAGCATGGGCAAGGCAAAAATGATTGAGAGGGAGGTGCCAAGAGTGAGGAAAGGAAGAAGGGTATAGTTTTTGAGTTTCTATTCTGCTTTCCTCTTTCCTGCAGTCTAAATCCTCATATGTTGACATTCTGTTTTCATTGCTTTGCCAAAAAGTCTTTTCTCCATATGTATTTATTTGCACCCAGCTGCCTGGCCTTTGTTATACCAGTGTCTTTTGCTCATCAGGCTCTTGTCATGGGATTTGCTAATAGCTTAAGCATGAGTTACCAAGGTCAATGCAAAAATGATGTGCTCTGATGTGGAATCTCTTGTTTTTCCTAGCGGCACTAATAAAGGCTCAGTTACAGTAACACTGCCTTATCTGCCTTTTGCTGACATTATATATTTCACAGTTTAGGGTAATGTTTTTGGCATGTCCTTTGTTTCCTTTACTTAAGGCTCTCGGAGTAAATTTCTTTCTTGTTCCAATCTCGACAAGTTTCTGTTGGTGGTTCATTAGCCCTGACGCCTGTCTCTTCTCTGCTCCTCTGTCCTTAAGCACATTTCCACTGCACCTTTCTGTTTGCTCGCATGCTGCCACTCTCAAGTAAAACCTCCACACATTGATGAGATTTCAAGTGAGATTTGAAAAGAAATAGTACATCAGACACATGCAACAAAGCTCTGGGTGCAAAGAATGCATTTAGAAGTGAGTGCTTTGCACTTTCCTTTTATCCCCCATCCCAATTTAAATGTCAACACTGATTAAATTTTCCCAGAAATGAATCCAAAGCTTATTTGGTTCTTTCTTTCTTTTGCCTTTTCTTCTACATCATCTTCCGTTTCCTCTCCTCTCTTTCCCCACCTCGTTCCTGCTCATGGAATTCGGAAGGTCTCAAGCAGACTTATTTCAGGTTCTCTGCTTCTCCTACTGTCCATTGGTCAGGAAATCACAGCACTTCTCTTCTCCCTTCTGTCACTGACCTGCTCTGTAAACCTCCCCTTTACTTACTCTGTTTAATTATAGCTGTGATGAATTCAGGCAGAGATGATCCCATGGGATGCCTGTAGCACACTAAGGATGCAAAGCCGTGACTGAAATTTTCATCACATTCAGGAGTTCATACCCAGGTAATAACTGGCTGAGGAATGGAGATTGGGAGCAGGTATAAAAAAATATATTTCACAGGCTTATTCCTTTCTTTTTTGTTCTCTCCTCTAACAGTTTTCCAAAAGAAATACGTACTGGTACTGAAATAAGGACCTGCTTATATGTGTGTGCAGAGGGTTTTTCATTTTTCATATTATACCCTTGCTCAATGATGCAGATAACTCATTTAGCAAAAAGCGGAATATCCAGAAATGGTTATTTAGCATCTTACATGTGTGCAAAATGCTCAGTATTTGGGTCTCTAATTGTGCCCATAGCCTTTAGCTCCAGGAGTATTATTAATAAGCTCCGTGTTGTGCATCTGCAGATGTTTCATGATCTCTTTTCACGGGGAATTATATAGCATGCTGAATTTTCATGCAAGCAGTCTCTCCACCACAAAGGTATAAAATCAGAAAACTTGGATAAATCCACCAAGGCAACTGAAGGAATATGGTTATTTTAGGCAATAACTTTAATAGAATGGGCATATATATAGCAATAAATGTCCATTCAACTTTACAAAGAGCCTGGCAAGGGTCACAGCACAAGGTGTTTATTACTGTAAGAATCATTAGTGCCGAAAAGACAGATTTCAAGGCGTTTGGATTGTCACTATCAAATGTCATCTTTGATATAAAAATGTAAATTTCACGAGTATCTGTCGACTCTGTTATAATTGAATTATCAGAACAGGCACTTTTTCATCCAGCACATGCTGCTCTCAGCAAATTAGAAAGGGAGCAATTAGCAACTGCCAGTTTGAGAAGGGACTGTTGCAGCTTCTTGTTGTTTTAACAGGTACTTGAAGTGTGATGTTCCTGTATGGTATCAGCCAAAATAACCTACTTGGTACTGTGGTTCTTCCACTTCAGACTTAACCATTGATTTAGTGACTTGCCCAGCCTCATGAATTATAGGCCACACTGAAAAGTAGGCGAAAATAGATTTAGTTGCTTCTTTTACTTCGTTACAACATCAGTCTGAGAGCTCTTTGTAGACTTAGGGCTCAGTTCACCTTTAGTTTGTAATTCGGAGCTGGCTGGAGTTATTCCTCACTTTGGCAGTGCCTATTTTTCTGCCTCCATATAAAATCTGGGGAGGCTGTTGTGTGCATCAAATACTTCAAAAAGCTGTTGTGATGTATTTTCAGAGCCCAATACTACTTCAGTGCTGCTAATCTGTGTCTTTATTTCATCTCTTAAACCTTGGGTCTCCTTAGCAGTCATTTATTTCTTGATTTCTATTTCCCAGGTAGGGAAATAATTAAGAAGTGGCTTTGAAACCAGGAAACATGAAACCAACTTAAAGAAATAAATATTATTGAGTCAAATCATGCTGGTGAAGCCTGTCAAGGATTAGCAATGTAAGTGATTTGTAGCCTGAATTCTGTCACTGACTTTATAGAAGCAGCCACTTTATGAACAAAGTAATTGACTCCCAGATGCCAATTATGCCTTGTATTAGTTTTTTTATAGTGCACATAGATGATTTCATCAAATGTGGGGTTTGCCTTTTCAATGCAAAATTCCACTTGCGTGAACTCCAGTAGAAATTGAAGGTCTCCATTCTCTGAGGTCAATAAAAGAGAGAAACCAAACTAAAACCCTAAACCCTCAGAACCTCTCTCCTGCACACTAGGAAACCTGTGTCACTTCAGTGGGTTCATCTCTAAAGCACTGCACTATCCAGCACTTTAGACCAGAAATAAAAAAAAAACAGTGCCTATCTAATGCTAAAATATAGCTGCACTGTATTTAATTTGCCTCTTTTACTTACTTGCAAGATCCATAGGGTGATGTGGGTGCTTGATGTTTACAGGATCAAAGCCAGATGGGCTTTTTCTTGCTAATACAGTCTTAAGATGTAGTGATTTTAAAGTTTGGAGAGATTTCTGAAGCTCAGGTATTTGTCAGGTAGGCATATGAGGAAGGAAAAATCCTTTCTAATTTGAATTTGTGTTCCTCTGGCACATGCAGTAGATTATGCTAACTGAATGGCTTATGGAAATGAAGCCAAACAACTGGCAATAAAAGTGAGCAGGGGCTGACTGACAAAGCATAATAAATATTTGACACGTCCTTTAAATATGTGGCATGGTCAAAATCCATTTGAGTCACAAAGCACCTAAGGCATAGTAAAGTTTAACAGCACCATTTCAATTTTACCCATTTGCTTACACTGTTTTATTATTGGGATCTTTCAGCTATAGATTTTTGAGCTCTAAATTCACATTTTAAAACACGAGGTTTCAAAGGTATCAAAGGACTGACTCCCTTAGATGTGAAAGAGATTTAACCTCCCAGGATTTATCATTTTCCATCCTTTTGGCATAGCTGCAACTTGTGCTGAAAGCTTTCCAATGAATCAGTGTCCCCTGGATGGAAGGAAAAGTTGTAAACTCTGAGGTTGTGTTTGAGCATCATGAGAAATACTGAGTTGGGTGTACAAGTGAAAGGGAGAGAAACCAAAGAGAGGGCACCCAGGAAGGAATGAAATGGAGATGACAAACTCAAAGGGAGGGGTACATCTTTTCATAGCATTGAAAGTTGAGTGAAAGAGGGATTTGTGCAATCCAGTAGTTGATCAGTGATCAAAGAGGGCAGCATTAGCTGGTTTTGTAATAACTCGCCTCCAGGAAAAGGTTCCTCAGCCCTTATTGATAAGGTTGCTACAGGTCCGATGGTAGCTTTTTTGGGGAATGCAGTAGTAGCTGTGGTTAATTGGTTGCTCCTCTCTTGGAGGAAGCTGCAATCAGCTCACAAAGCAGAGGGATGCATGGGGAGGCTCTTGCAGGAGCCACAGTGGGGAAAGTGCAGTTGAGAAAATAGAAATAAGGAAGCAGAAGCGGCTTTAGCTTTTCTTTGAGCAGAAAGGCGATTGGTTTTGAAACAATAAATGCACCCTTGGAGCCAGGGATTGAAATACGGATATTGATGTGCTACTCTATAGATAAAAGAGCTTATGAGGGGAGAAGTGGAGGCTGCAGCGGGTTCTAGTGCCATGTAAGTGCTGCTCTTCCACAAAATTCCTGTTTATTTTTGGAGGTCCTTCAAACTGTAGGAAAATATTCCCTGTAAGTCCGTCTGCCTCAGGCATGCTAACACATTCCATAGAGTAACTTTATTAAATCTTACGCTGACTCTTTCTGCATTGATTTTTAATGCTGCTTTTCCCATTGCTTTCTTCAGCTAAATAGTTCCTCAGTGCCTGTAGGTGCTGTAAAACATGAACACATCCAGGGGGGTTTATTTTTGGGTTTGCAATACAGTGCAGCTAATGTTGAGAAGGACAGTTTCAAACATGTGTAAGGTTTTTATCCCATTGCAAGTGTCCAGAGGCCTGTTTCATCTGAAAATTAGTGTGAAAGCAGGCAAGAATCCCACCTATGGACTTCACCTGGAAGGATCGCAAATACAACATAGCATTTGTTAGTGGCCTCTAGGGAAACTTTACTTGCTTGCTTTCAGCAGTGCAGTTATTTTCTTCCTCTTCTGAGTTGATTATTCAAGCAGTAATAATAAAATGTTCTTTAGATTAGCAGTGAAAATAAGTGAAAATTAAGTGAAAATAAGTGGTAGAATATTATAGGGACAGAAGCTGGCTCACTGCTGTTTAATTTGAACTCCTGAAACTGGGTGGTTATTTTGGGCATGCATGTATCCCTGTGCAATTAAATATATGTGTGCCCTTGTTCTGTTTCTGAAATAGCTGAGTGAGGTTGAGATTCTTTCTGCCACAGCAGCTTATTGCCCATGTAACTAAGCCTGAATTCAAGGAATAGGCTTTAATGAAGTTCATGGAGGTGATTACTATTAGTTGACCGTTAGGAGCTTTGTCCCAGTTCAGTTCCCAGTGGATGGTTGTCCAGGTTACAAAAGCTGCCATTACAAGTGGAACTAATTGGCCCCCTTGTTGCAGTCATAACACTGTTACCAGTAGCTCAGTGGCCCAGGCGTTTGAACCCCTCTGTAGGCAAATGCTCATTAGTCTCTGATGGTATTTGCTCTGAGCATAGGGACTCGTTCTGCAGAGAAACTGAGATGAATGCCTAAGTAGAGCAGTGGAATGCAGTAAGAGGTGTTTGCGTAATCTCCCTCTTGACAGTGCCACTGCCTTTAATGCCATTTCTACAAGTACCAAGCTTGTGCGTCAACATGAAGAGACATTTTCCTGGCAGTATCTCAGCTGCTCAGCTGCCCTGTGGTACGAGGCAGCTGGAATCTGTACAAGAGAAACTGCTGGGGAAACATGATGGTGATTTCTCTTCCGCCTCCAATCTCACCTTCTTACCCCTTCCCCAGAGGCAGGAGAGCCAGGCCCCCTTTCACTGCCCACCCTTGGGACCATGATGCATTTCATAGCAGGGATTGCCTTCTTGGCTGACTCTGGAGGTCCACCTATGGCTGATCTTGAGCGGCAATCAATCCTGGATGCTACCAGTTATACTAATTACTAAAGGATAGTCTGTGTAGAGGTTTTGTGTCTATACATGAAGCTGAATACCACTTCAAATCAAGGTTTGTTCTGTTTGATACTATTTTATTACTACCTCTCAAGCAGCTTTTGCAGACTCTGCCATGCAGAGAAACAAGTCAACAAGGGCTGTGGCGAAATCTTGTCTTGATTCAAAGCAGTGGAATTATAACAGTGGACATGAATATTATATTAATAAACGCATTAAAGAAAGGTCTGCGATCTTCTAGTAGAAAGACTGAGTAAATATTTCCCTCCAAGTTTTAATCTTTCATCCTTTTCCTTAATTTTATACCTTCTGTTAATCCCTTTCGTTCCTGCTTACTTTATTCCAACAGATTTTCCATATGTAGAGAGAAACCAATTTTCTCCTGCATGGCTTTCAGTTGTAAATCAATGGCAGATATATTGGTGGTTTCCATCAGTATGTTGCATATACCTTGATTTGCGATCAAGTACTGGCCAGGTACCTGGTAACTGAAAGGGTATTTAGGTAAATAAATGTCACCCTTGCCTAGAAAGAGAAATAGTACTAGAAAGAGATTAGATTTATTCAAATATGCGGACAATATATAGGAGATCCTAATGGGCTTTTCCTTCTATGCAGGCTGTACATTTAGAATTGAGAAAAGATATGCAAGATATTCTTAGTAAAAATAATTGGTCCATATTTCTTGGGCTTCCTGATGTCACAGGTGGTTTTGTTGCATACCTACAAGTCATTTATTTAAAACAATTGTCAGTAATTTATAATGGCAATGGGTGATGGGCAGGGAAATATCTGCTAATCGGTTTCCAAGTGAATGAGCAGTTGTGAAAATCCCATCCCAAGAGTGATTTAATCTTTAGAGCCTATGTAATTTTCATTAAGGGAAAAAGCAGAAAGAAGTACAGGCAGATCTGCAAGCTGTCAGCATAGCTGAATTTGTACTTCTGAATGAGATTCCTCAGGGACAGGATGTACGAGATGGAAAAGAGGACATCAGGAGCGGTTTCTCTCCATACAGACAGTTGATGTGAGAGGGCAGAAACAATGAAATAATCTGTATGAATTTAGGAAAGACATGGAGATGAGGCATTAGCTGGAAAAACAAATGTGGTAAGATCTAATTTTTTATTTATTGAGAGAATGAAGTACCTCTGAACTATCCAGGGAGGGAAGTAGCTATATTGGATCAAAGGGAAGAGTGTGCCATGGAAAGGAGATGAGGATGTGGGGTGAAATCAGTGTGTGAAGGAGAAGAGGGGAAGGTATTCCCTAGACTGTGCTGGGGAGGGGGAGAAAAGCTACAGGATGGACGAGTGTCCAAGGAGGAAAACCCAAACAAGGTGAGTCACTGGCAGTGAAAAACCCCAAACTCCACAGCGTAGTGAGAGACGGAGACTGAAACGGGGGACACTTTTCAGAATAACTGATGGTAAAGAGTGGCTGCTCTCAATAACTTACTGACAAGTTATTTATTCTAAGGCCCCACAGGTAACATGAAGAAGGTTAATTAAGAGCTGAGCTATCTGCCGTTCAGGGTGGAACTGTACTTTAAACAGGCTCAAGTAATACAAGCATTGCTTTAGAAGAGGTCTCGAACTCCAAGAGCTGCTTTTCTTTTTCCCCTTATCTCTTTCCTCATTCTGATTTTGCTTTTCTGTCTGCCTTCTTCCTATCCTCTATTTAAAAATGATCCCAATTAATACTGCGATGTGTTTACAAACACACAATCTCCCATCCTCTTTCCTGGGAATCCTACATGTTGTGTGCTTGGTGGGCTGTGTCCGCACTGACACCAGGATGGCTTTGCCATGGAGATTTGGGTTGCCATGGCAACTTGCACCTTGTTGAAGGCAGCACCCAGGGCTGAATTGAATAAAAGGAGCATTGCAAAAGTGAAACAGCAAAATCTGGTATATAAACATCAAAAAGGAGCCAAAAATTTTCCTGGACTGGAAACCTGGACCCTCCTTTGCTTTGAGAATAACTGAATTAAATACATGGAGTTCTCTTAGTTTAAGTATTAGTAACTAAAATATCTATTTAGGAACAGTCACTGCAGAAAAGTAGTTGCTGTCTCCTGCTAGCAAATTTAAAGGCAATTGGTTCAATGGATCTTGTTGCCTTAGTTTCCACAACCATATCATGGTCATGGGAAACGGAAGGAAGATGATGGTGGTGTGGAATGTTTAGAGGAGATCTAGTCTTATATGCAGGCAATGCAGTTGTGTGCAGCATTGTAGTTACAATGCTTTGCCCTCTTGCTTTTGGATGGGAAAAACCCCATCTCCCTGCTAACCCAGCCAGGTACCATGTAGCTTCTAAAACTGGAGGACCTCTAATCTTTGCAAACAGACCACTTGAATATGCCAGGGATTTAATGTATTGCCAAGGAAAGCTGAAGGTCCACTTCCTGTATGTGCAGTCAGAGTCTTAAAAACCTCTGTTATGTACGAGAAAATAACTGAGCAAATCATCAACATCTTTGCTTTATTTGATTTCATTTTCTCCAGAGCAGAGAAGCTGTTTTTGTGTATTTTCCATATGTGTTATGCAAGCTCTGAATGACATTTTAAATTATTAATAAGATACAAGCTTCAGGCAAAATTACTTTTGAACCATTCCTCAGTGCTTGAGAATTTTTATCATGTTAATCTATGCCTTTAGTTTTTAAATAAAAATCCATATGGAGAGCACAGCCAATAGAGTTGCAGGTCATGAATCATAGAATCATAGAATCATAGAATAGTTTGGGTTGGAAAGGACCTTAAGCTCATCCAGTTCCAACCCCCCTGCCATGGG
>JAOEHY010008902.1:21976-40196 GCA_025447955.1 Psilopsiagon aurifrons
CAGTGCTCAAGGCCAGGTTGGACACAGGGGCTTGGAGCATCCTGCTCTATGGAAGGTGTCCCTGCCCATGGCAGGGGGTTACAACTGGATGAGCTTAAAAGTCCCTTCCAACCCATTCTATGATTCTGTATCTTTATGCCTGAGGCAGTTTGAAATACTTCCCAACATCAGTTTTTAACTGCATGACTCTCCCAAAACCCACATATCAGAAACACTTAACACGTTGCTTTTTCATTTGTCTTTTTGATCTGTTTTGTATTTGTACAGCTTCTGGTGCAATGCAGCCACAAACTGAAAAGGTGTATGTGTCCAAGTAACAATCTGGAAAGGCAATAGTAATAAAATGGAAGTAATCAAATATTCTAATCTTGCAAAATCCTTTATTTAAAGAAGGTGAATTGTCCCATTTCACTATAGGAATACTAATTCAAGGTCTAAAGTTTTTAGACCAGATTTTTGTTGGAAAGTCTAGACAGTAACAGAATTAACTCCTAAAGATCTCAGTATAAATGGTTTATTGTATTTCAGCCCAATGCTGATCAGGATGGCCAAGCATTAGCCATGAGAAGCACTCATGGTACAATTCACTTTGTATTTAAGTGAAAACCCATCAGGAAGAGCAGAATTAGAGGATGTTTCCTTCGTTACCCTGTAACAGTCATAACATTCATCTAGATATTGTCTTGGACTTCTTGCCCCATTTCTTTTTCAGACTGTAATTTCTAAAGGAAAGAAAAGCAAATTGCCATTTTCATATCATCAGCAATGAAGCACTGAATTCTTTAACAGAAGGGGGAAAAAAAAGCTGCTGGAGTGCAGAACTGAGTTGTAGGCTGCTCACTGATGCTTGCTAAATTGTATAATGGGTTTCAGCTTCCCTTCATTGCTACAGCTGTTGGCTTCAATCTGTTTTTTGTGGTTCGATTAAAATAAGTTCTTTTTTTTTTTTGGGTAACTTGTCAATTGCCCCGTGTTGGATAACATAAATGAACTCATCCTTTTAGCTAGGCTGAGTCAAGGTATCTGATCAAGAACAAATCACTGAAATACTGAGATACTGCAAGGACATACAGTGATAGGACAAGGGGGAATGGCTTTAACTGCCAGAGGGGACACTGAGATGAGCTCTTGGGCAGAAGCTCTTCCCTGTGAGGTGCTGAGGCGCTGGCACAGGGTGCCCAGAGAAGCTGTGGCTGCCCCATCCCTGCAGTGCTCAAGGCCAGGTTGGACACAGGGCTTGGAGCACTCTGCTCTATGGAAGGTGTCCCTGCCCATGGCAGGGCTTGGAACTGGATGAGCTTTAATTTCCTTTTCAACCCAAACCAGTCCATGATTCTGTGATTATTTGAAAGCAGCAGCCTTCTTTCTCTGTGCAGGGTGTCAGCCTTAAACAGGCGGGAGGAATGCGACTTGAGCAAGGAAAGAAATATTATTCCCATTTTACGGCTGGGGAGTTTTAGCACAGGCAGTTGAAAGAACTTACACAATCTCATATAAGAGTAGTCAGAATCTGAATTCAGATTTAGTTCCAAATAAGCAGCTTTTATCACAAGATTGTTTTTCTTCTTTTTATAACTTGTAGTTATAACATATGCATAAATAACCAACAGGAGTCCCTCTACTTCTTCTGTTCCATTTCTAATTCTAATCCTAGTTACATTGGCCAGTTTATTATCTGAAATATTTACTTTCCACTATAAATGGAAATGACTTCTTTCCCTTCTTTTTCAGGTTTGATGGTCATAATATCCTCTAGCATTCTATTGCTTCTTGGTACCTGTGATAGATCAAAATCGTATGATGTTGATCTCTCTGTAATAAATTAAATTAGCTTTAATAGGAAACTTAAGTAGCTGTAATGGTTTTGGTTTGTTTTTTATAAGTAATGGGTAAACTGGACTTTCTGTAACTGAAATTGTTTTCTGAATCATTTATCATGCTGTGTAAATTAGTTTAAGAACAGGAAAATAGCCATCCAATGTCATTCTGAATAGATTGTATATTTATAGGGACATTGTTCATTAATTTTTGAGGACAGAGTCTAAACTGCTCTTTGTCAGACATCTTGTTGGTTCAATGCTAGTTATCCTGCAGTCACTTAGGTCCTCTAAAATCTTGCTGGAAAAGAGGAAAATGTTGGGGAAATTTGGATCAAATGGTGCTTTAAGCATAAATGGAGATAAAAACTCTTAAATTTATGCCAGTTGTCACAGAGAAAATAGGTTTACCCATAGTGTGAATTTGAGGACCCTTCTAAAATATTCCAAGTGGAAAGCTTCTCCTGGAGTTCTGGTGCTTCAGTTGCAGTTTCAGCATTGGTTTTTGTTGCTCCCATAATTCACCAAAGCAAAAGTATTGATCACAACACAAAGTATTGATGATTCACCTCGATGCAATTTTGTACATCTGCTTTGTGCTTTACTTTTATAGCAAATGTTTTGACACTGAGCTGTTGACTGATAAATATCTTAATAGCTTCTCAGTATGCTAAATGTCATAAACTTAATTGCACAGCATGATTCTCTGCCTTGCTGCAAAAATAGAAGCATGGAATTTGTCATGGTTGGTTTGATGCTCATGAGAACTTGCTGACATGGGACCTTTGATGTACAGCAAAGCAACAGGGGATGGAGAGTGGGCTTTTGGTGAGAGATAAAAGTTGCTCACTGCTTGCAGGCAGGGTGCTTTGTGTGCACCAATCACCATGAATTCTGGTTCAGGCTTGGAATTAAGGTGAAATACTGCCGAGAAGGTCACATATTAACAACAGGTCTATGAGCTGTCACATTCAACCTTGTTTCTCAATTGCATTTTTCAGCACACATCTGGTACCTGCAAGGCATGACATTACAAGTGGAATCAGCCTTCAGAGGGTGCTTTCTGCTTAAAAGTAGCAGACATTTGATGGGGTTACTTTACTCCTGTCCCATTTTGTGGCTTGAAGAGGGCACACTGAGAGAGAAGAGGAAGTCAGGGTAGGCAGTGTTTTAGCTCGGTGCTAAACTGAGCACTCCTGCAATCCTTGTGCTGGAGGCTGGCAGAGGACCATGGTGTTGGAAGGGCAGTTTAAAAGCCTTTCATTCCTTCAGCAAACCTGACTGAGGAGAGAAAAACATAGCTGCGTGATTCAGATTTATTATTCCTGCTGTTTTCTCCTATTCTGATTTTCCTGTTCTCTCTCCCGTAGTGATTTTCAGATTCTTCCTCTCACAAACAGCGTGTGGGCAGGATTTTCTGTGTATGTACACACTGCTTTGTGCTGGTATTTCAGAAGATGGCATGACTCAATATGGTGAGGCTTGTGCCAATTTGTTTTACTCCTCGTCCATTCTGTGCCTCCTACCTCTTCCCTGAGTGCCCTGACTTAAGGAGAGATGAAGTTCATCCTTATGCCAGAAAGTCTTCTTGTGCCTGAGGGGTGGATCTGTCAAACACAGTGCTGGCACAAGAGTGGTAGATGATCTTTTAGGTATTCAGATGGTCAGTACTGCCCAAGGCAACTGACAGCCTTAATATCTGCAAGAGGAACAGCCTCAGATCCATCATTCAACACAGATCAGTTGTCACACAGTGTAACAGCATCTTGCTACCCTGGGGAATCCTGAAATCCGTGGCATTATTGTGATGGGTTTATGCTTATCCTGTAGGTGCAGAAGGATCTGGGGAGCATAATTACCTGTAGGAGAAACAACCAGAAGTGCTCAGCAATAAACCAAGTGCTTTTTGCTTATAGGTCTTGGAATGAAGG
This sequence comes from Psilopsiagon aurifrons, assembly GCA_025447955.1. Taxonomy (NCBI): domain Eukaryota; kingdom Metazoa; phylum Chordata; class Aves; order Psittaciformes; family Psittacidae; genus Psilopsiagon; species Psilopsiagon aurifrons. The sequence goes on from JAOEHY010008902.1 coordinate 25,725, forward strand.
ATGTATTTTGTGGGCTAATATAGGCACGTTTCAATAACGAAGCTAAGTATTCCCAGATAAGAGAAAGTTATCAAAACCTAAAACTTTAATTCAAGAAAAAGTAACATGGAATATGTAGGATATGGAGCAAGCAGTAATTTTAAATGTGACTTTTTTAAAAAGCATTTCATTAACTTGATGTTATATTGTTGTTTTATTCTGGGTTCATTAAGTATATACAAAATAGCTTTTCGCCTCATATAGACTGTGGGCTTAATGAATATTCTAAAATGGTATTTTATTAATATGCCACCTTAATGAGCGGAGAAAAAAGGCTCCAAACACCTTTAAATTGTGTTATTTGCTAGGCAGCATGAGAGAAGCAGAAGGTACCAGTGAATTTCAAATTCCCTTCAGAAAATAAAAATCCAAAGTAATGGCTGCAGCTATTTGTGTCAGACATAAAAATTGATATAACATGTGGTAAACCTCCTATTGGGTATTATTACAAATGATTGATTTCTCTCTCCCCCTACAGTTTAGATGGCACAGTGCTTACTGTACAAACAACACCAGCAAAGTCAACATGTTTTACAAGTAAATAATTTACAGCCACTCTGTGGAATATGGAATAATATTTTACATTAAGTGACATTAATTAGGGAAGAAATATTCAAATGGTGAAGAATGGGGAGATGGCTGTTGCAAAGAGAATTTTTTTACTTGCAGTCTAAATGCAAATCAGGAGCTGGTTGAGTCATGAACACATTGCTCTTGAGGGAGAAATAATTCCCATTAAGTAGCCGGCTCTAACATTACTGTAAGAGTTGGGAATGTGAGCCAAATCCAAGTCAGTGACAGTCTTCAGTGCTGTCATTGAAGGTTTTAGATGCGTTTTAGATCTGCTTTAATTAGAGGTGAGATATAGCTCATAGTCTTGGGTCTTAATCCCATAAACATTAAAGCATGTGGTTATCCTCACCCACAGCAGCAAAGCAAGTGGCTTAGCAGGATTAGTTTCATAGGCTTGGATTTTTAAACTCGGTAGAGACTGCTGTGGTTTAAGCTTGCTCATAAAATGTGTGCTAGAAGCACACTAGTAACTCTTGAATTGATCCTCATGATAACTTCTGAATGAAGTGAGGTTTTGCAGAAGGACTTACTAATAGATTAGCTACCACTTCCCATCCTCCATCAAAAAGCTGTCGTGTCATAGTGATAGCAAAGAAATCTGTGTATCAATTATGGACCTGTCTAATTCCACCTGTCAGCTTCAAGCCACTCTGCAGTTCAGTATGTGATTTGATATTAAAAATCCCACATGCAAATAGATACAAAACAGATGTACTCTGTTAATGTTCTGTAAGCTTGCAGAGGTTTGGGTTTTTTCCAGATTTAGCCTTTCTTCAGAATGAAGAATTTCTTCTGCTAAGCAAGGTCCATGCACATGCAGTAAAAACAAAGCCCAAATATGCGAGTTGATACCTCCACATACTTAAATCGGTGCAACTCTCTTGCCTGACCACGTGTATCACACACATGCAGACCTACATAGAGCACGAAATGAGCCACCATTTGTCTCCTAGACTGTTAAAACCCAGATATTTAATAAATATTTTTCTTCTTTGATTTGAAATCAGCTTGATACGATGCCCCATCCCTGACAGTGTTCAAGGCCAGGTTGGACAGGGCTTAGACCTGGTCTAGTGGAAAGTGTCCCTACCCATGGCAGGGATTTGGAGCTGGATGAGCTTTAAGGTCCTGAGGAGAGCTGAGCTTAGTGTCTCTGTGCAGTGTTCCTGCTCTAGAAACCTTCCTTGGTTTAAGCCATCTTCTGCAGCCTTAACTGAATGAAAAGGAGTGGGAGATAAGTGTGTGTATATATATATGCATATATATGTTTATACATATATGTATGGAGAAAGTGTAATACTATCTATAGTAGAACCCTGTATAACAGAAGTCTATGTATAGATATGTAAAGGTTAAATAAAGGGCACTGATCATCAAAAGTAACTAGAAATTTACAGGCAAAAAATAAGGGTGATAGATCTGGACATTGGTTTGGGGAGAAACCACTCATCTGAGACACAGAGCCTTATTTAGCTCCTCAGTTTCACAGTATGTACCCTAAAAACTACCCGCTGGGTGTTGGAGATGATGATAGGTCTGGAGACAAAGTTTTATGTGGAAAGTGATTTTGTTGGTTGTACCCCAATAAATGGGTTTTAAGATGTTAATAGCATGTGAACATAAGATGTTTTTACAAACTTCAACTTTCAGTAATCAGAGTAAAGAAAAAAAGAAGAATAAAATACTTTCCCCTTTTATGTGGAAATATGTTTTATTTTGGAGTAAACTGTAAATCTAATCAAGCAGTATTATACTTTTAATAACCACTTACAAAAAATTGGGGGAAAAAAAGAGCTTTTCAAGACTTTTTTTTCACCCCCACATTCACTTAGAACAAATACACATAATTACCTCTAATAAAACTAATGTGCCATTGATGTAGAACAGAAGATTTCTTTCTCCTGCAATTGGGAGACAAACTGATGGCATATAATTTTCTTACAAGCATTGTGACTAATCTGGATGATTTACTTTGGGGTTTCCTCGCTCTCTCCACGTCACTCAAACCCAGATTTCACATATTAGAATAAATTAAGCTCTAATAGCATAAAAATAAACAGAAACAAAACCCTAATCTGGTTGCTGCTAATTGCAGTTAAGTGGCCTCCTACATTGGCACTTAGTAATTGGGAACTGCTGATGTTTGTACATTGTGGTGTTTTAAATGGAATGTTCATGCTTCCTGTAAAAGTAATTAGTATTATGAATGATTCTATCAAATATCTGCTAAAACTGGCAGGATAATTAAGTAACTGTTCTGTTGCTTGACATGCCACAGAAACCTCTCTACTCTGCATTGGGTTGAGGGAGCTGCAAAATGCTGTAAGAAGGTGCTAACTGCTAAGTTAACTGGGAAAGGATATCTGTGGAAGGGAGGGAAGTGTTTGGAGATAATGGAAATGGCAGGAATTTGACTGAGCCCACTTTGTGCCAGTTCTCCAGATTCTTCCATGGTGCCTGATTTATTAAAGTCAGTGGCAAAGTGCTGCATAGAACACAAAGATTTAAATCTTAATCTCTAACTTTGAGGTTTTAACCATATCTTTTGAAAATACTGTAGTTTTAATATTCTGAATTGTGTTTCAAAGCTTGCAGATGTACATAGAATCATGGAATCAACCAGGTTGGAAAAAGACCTTTAAGCTCATACCGCAGCACTGCCAAGGCCACCACTAAGCCATGGCACTGAGGGCCTCAGCTACACAGTGTGTGAACATCCTGGAAGGGATGGTAACTCCAGCACTGCCCAGGCCGCCTGATCCAATGCCTGAGCACCCTTTGGGGAAGAAATTGTTCCCAGTATCCACTGCAAACCTCCCCTGGTGCCACTTGAGGACATTTCCTCTTCTCCTGTTACTTCCTACTTGGTAGTTAATGAGCTGGACCATCATTATATTCTTACATATCATAGGATCATAGGATGGTTTGGATTGGAAGAGACCATAATGCTCATCCAGTTCCAGAGGCCAGGACACCTTCCACTAGAGCAGGTTGCTCCAAGCCCTGTCCAACCTGGCCTTGAATATTAAGGGTATTTTTTACCTAATATAGCTACTTTTCTCTTGGCAATGCTGGTAATAAACCTAAACCACATTTACTGATGCAATATCAAGCCTGTTAAGAAATTGCTACCTGACTTTCTGCAAAAGAAAACTGTATAATAGCAGTAAGTTAATGTTATTTAGTGGTCAGTGGGGAAAAAATCAAAATCACTGTTTAAGTAATTAATTAATAATTAATGGAAAGAAAAGCTGATGGGTCCTGAGCTTCATACAATTACAGAGATTAGTGAAAAGCCATTGCAGTGTAATATCAGATCAGAATGGAAATGATGTATATACCCTTTTCATGGTTATAAATAGTTTCACAAGGTTTAAGGCGGTGAAGAATGTGTTGAAAAAAACCTTCTGTAATTTTCTGAAGTGTGAAAATTAATCACTGATAAGTGTTTGACAGCGTGGGCTCCATATCCCAGTGCAAAACTTTACCGAGCACTGAAAATTTCATTAATTTTCAATTTCCAATTTCTATTTTGCTGAGGTTTTTCATTTTTATGGGGAGATTATTTGGAATTTTTATAGAAAAATCAAAAATGGAATGATTGTGTTGAATCTTTTAGAGGCAATTAAGAGCCCCTAATGTGCCTCTGATTTTGGTCCAGCCTAAATACACTTGTAGCTTTATTCCTTCCTCTGTCTACACATCCTTTGCTGTTGGGTTGGGTGAGGATCATCTGATTGAAGTGCTGCAGATGAGCACTTCAGCACCTGGCATGCAGAGTGAGATCAGTCTCACCAATGAAGTGTAAAAGCACTCTTGCTACTTATCTCCTAGTGAACCATTCCACTAACAAGCCAGGATGAACTTACATCTAGTTTATTAAACAGTATCATTTAGCAGGAAATCAAACTGCATGGTTCTCTGTGTGCCTGTATATCACAGTGCTATTTATGAGTTGTTTAAACATTTCTATGCATACTCTAGTTCTGTGCTTCAGAACTTCTCCCGGCATCCTCAAAACACTTGGCCTTGCAGAACAGGTATAATCTTATCCTTTCTGATGTCAAGAACTCTTTCTTTTATGTATCCTGCCAGTCTTCAGGGGCAGTCGATCGTTCTTTAGACATCACCTTGAATTTTCATCAACCTTTGCAAGCCTCAGAGGAGGGACATTGGCATTTACAGCATGGACCTGGTAGAGCCCAGTGCTCCTTTCTCAGGGGGATGTGTGATCCCATTGCCAGTTCATGACACATACTGCACTATACTGCTGCATTGTGCATAGATAATAATCATTGCAGTCTATGTACTTCAGTAAAATCAATAATGCTACTACAACTTCTTTCTTCTTTTTTATCCATCTCATTCTTTCAGGGCAAGAAATATGCTTAAAATAGCACTGATTTTGTTTGGGTAGGTTGGACCTTGTTTTGTTCTCTCCTTTTTATAATTCTTTGTTGCATCCATTCATGTTATTTTGTCTGTTTGTTAGCTTTTTGATCCTCAGGTTTCATGGACTGCATGAACTCCAGAGGGCAGTTGTCTCTGCATTCTCCATCCTCTGGAGCCTCCACAGAATAAAGATGAAAACACTAAAGTCTGATTATGCACTGTGCTAAAAGAAGGGTGGATCTGTGATTTAGGCGCTAAATTGGCGCTTGATATGTGAGGGGAGAGACAGAGCTCTCCTGCAGGGTTTCTGTGTGATATCAACAAGCCAACTAGACTAGGATTTTAAAACAACTTAAAAGCCTCAGCTGTGAAAATTGCATTGAAATTCTGTCTCTTTGGGTTTCTTAAATGCTTATGTTCTTAAAAATAGGTATCTATCCTTAATGTCTCAGTGTTTCAAACATTTTCTGCCTACTCTTCCTAAATAATATACATGCGGAAATACCCTTGTTATATCTATGTATGTGTTCATGGATCCACTGAGTAAGCAGAAATTACAGGTATCTTTGAAGTTTACAAGCATTTCTTCTGCTACCTGTGAAGATGAAAAGCTGTCGTAGCTCTGCTATGTCAAATACAGAGAAATTTATGTTTCTATCTTTCTATTTTCCGAAAGTTTCAAGAATTAAAACTTTTGGGGTACTGTCTGTCTTATGGAAGAGGAAACAGCGATTGGTATTGAGAGACTTAAAGAAGTAACATCACACAGGCCCAGGACAATGTTGCACTCTTCCTACTCACTCTTTTAAGTTGAAGGCCCACTGGGAATACAGTTTCTTGCTGAGATATGCGGCATGATGTCAACAAGTGTGTGTGAGACACATACTTGTGGCTTAGCCGCATGGTACCCAAGAGAGTAGCCTTGCCACACAGCCACACTACAGTTGATGGGCTAGAGCTATATATATTATAATAAACAGATTATTCCTATTAAATTATCTTGAACATCTCTGTGAAAATCAATCATGCTCCAACACTGAGCTTTTCTCTGGAAGTGTAAGAGGAATGGGGAAAGTTAAAGGCAATTTATGTGTAATGTGTTTCCAAATGTTGAGTTTTGAGTTCTTTCTATCCACGTCATTTCACTGTACAAAGTAATCTAGCGATGGCTGCTCCACGCTGTTAGGAAGAAAGTCTTCAGTTGTAGTGCACCAGAGAGAGCACAAGAATGTGACTGTTGTCTTTCTCTTGTAGAGCTGTTTGGAAGGCTCTGTTTAGCTTAACGTGAAACCTTCAACTCAACACTCAGTGGCAGAGTTTGCTGACAGCAGAAACTTTTGATTCATTCCAAAAGGATAAAGATATGAACGTGTTGCTAAATCGGTCTATGGGCAGCCTGGTTTCTGTACAGGGAGAATAAGATATGGGCTTGTATTGGAGCCTTTAATGAGGTTTTGGATTTCTGTGCTATTACTGTCTATGCTACCCTGGTAAAACTACATAGACTTGGTTTGCATGACAGAGTCTGCTTGAACTTTAAGTAAAGCTCTAGTAAACCATGGAACACATCTGAGTGCTTCCACCTCCTTCCAGTGTCCTTTTCACTTTCTTTGTATAGCATCTACCGTCCCATTTTTCTACTTGTGAATACAGAGACCGTATTTTATTATTGTAAAACATTAACTTTCGGTCCAAAAGCAGGTGCACCTCATAGCTTTAGATCTCGCCCTTGGCATCCTATCAAAGCCTTGGTGACAAAACCTTCTGGAAGGCATCAAAGAAGGAGAAAAACGGGAGATAGAATGCTTGACTTTATTCCTCTTCCTGCCAGCACGAAAATCTGTTCCTCAGCTTCTTGTATCCTTGCCCCCACTAATGACCTTTCTTGCACTGCTGGTTTCAAACTCTTGACAGCTCTTTAGAATCAGGAGAGACTTTGCATGATCAGAGTGATAATTTTCAAATCACTTTGTGGCTGAAAGGAAGTTTAGGGAGCATTATTTATTCAAATTACAAGCATGAAGGACCACATGGGAAATACGGAAGAGTGCCTTCTGTAAATGACAGCTTAGGGAGAATTTCCAATTGCAGGAGACAGCTGTATCCCAAAACTTAATCTAATTACTATAGTATAGCGAAGAATGTCACCCTGAATAAAACTGATACCATCATACATGTCCGTGGTAAATTTTAACTTGCATACAGCTGTGTTTGGGATAACCTTTAAATCTGAAATCCAACTCAGGGCTGATGTGATACTTTTGTAATCAGAGGAATTTGAGCCTGTGGAATCTCTTTGCTCTGAGCAGATGAGCTCTGCTCACAGCTGTACAAAGTTCAGAATAGCCCTTTCCTGGAACACATCCTTCCTTCCTAGCACATGTAACAAATGGTTCATAAACATGTGTTTGGTTGCCTTTTTCAAACCCCATATTCCAAAATATTTCCAGTTGCATTTCAGAATTGTATAAAAAGAGGGCAATCACGCAGCACTGGTGTGCTGCCCCCATATGCTTCTTCTGTTATGTTGCACATCAGCAATTGTATGATGACTCGAAGAGTTGAGTTTCTGGAAGGCCTTCATTTTCAGTGCTGTTGTATGCCAGCGAATCTGAATATTAAATCAGATGGAAACCAGCAGCTTGAAAACATGCAATCTGCTCTGAGCTGAAACACACATCTGTCTGATGTGTACTGCAGGTCCTTGGCTCCCACTAGGTTGTCTGAGATAACAAAAGAGTATGTTTTGAAAGCTCTGAGCATTTTTTTGGTTCGGCTTTTTCTCCTTTTTCATGTGTAAAATGCTGAATCGACTGTACTGGAGCCAACCGCTTCTTGATTTCCCCCAAACCAGATTTGACAGGATATAGAAATCCCATCTTTTCTTACCCTGTTGACCCAACATGCTCCCACCCTTCTGGCACTGACAGCACCTTTCCTCCTGAAATGTTCTAGCTAAATATGTTGGAGAGAAATACGGATGCCATTGACTTTGTGTATCTGCTTATTTCCCAGTGAATTTAGGGGGAGTCAAGGAAACCCTCAGCACCTCAAGGACTTATCTCACAAGCAATCATGCAGGCATTGTGTGCATCAGTTAGCAAAGAGCACAGAAACTGATTTCTTCCAACAATAGGTAAAAGCTGCCAGGGTTGTTTTTTGCCTGGGAGAATCCACGTGCAGCTATTTGGTGATAAACAGTGTAAGGGCAACATTTGTGTGCAGCAAGGAGGGAGCAGACCTGCATTTAAAGTGCTGAGGAAGCCTGCAGGCCAGCCTGGTATTTTTAATCAAAGCATCCTTGAAAAATGGAATGGGTACCGATGTGTGTGTGTAGTGGTTTAAGCTGTAAATCACAGTTTGTTCACTCACTCCCCTCCTCTTTCTTCCCCCTGCTCCTGGAGGGATGGGAAAGAGAATCGAAAGAATGCAACTCCCACAGGTTGAGATAAGAACAGTCCATCACTAAGAGATAACACAAACCACTGCTGCTACCTCCAATAATAATAATGACCAGGGGAATTCAAGGGAAGAGAATACAACTGCTCACCAGCTGATATCCAGCCTGACCCCCCCTTTCTGGTGTCTGCCCTCTGATTTTACATCCTGGGCATGACGTGCTGTGGTATGGAATACCTCTTTGGTCAGTTTGGGTCAGGTGTCCTGTCTCTGCTCTCTCCCGGCTTCCCCTCCTCCCTGGCAGAGCATGAGGCTCAGAAAGTCCTTGGTCAGACCTAAACATTCTAAGCAGTAACCAAAACCATCGGTGTTATCAGAGCTGTTCCCAGGCTGAAAGTCAAAACCACAGCACTGCACCAGCACTGAGAAGGAGAAAAAATGACTGCTGCTGCTGAGCCCAGGACAGTGTGCTTAGACTGTACCCAGTGCTAGCTGCTGAGCAGCAAATGCTCAACTGGATGTTGGATGTGTCTCTTGTGTAACTGAATCTTTCACATGGAAGTGTAGTAGGAAAAAGACATTGTGGAAATATCTTGTGTTTTGATCTGTTAAAAGCATTTGTATTTCTACGAAGTTCGTCACAGCTGCTTCAAGGACCCTTCCTAAGGGGACAGATCTATATCAGCAGGGAGGTTAGATGTCGTTGGTGAATCAAGGCTTCCTGTGTTTATCATTTTGTTATATAATGGCACACTTATTTATAGCACAAATTGCCAGCAAGTGGGGCTGTGCTTTTGATGTGAATCAGAAGCAATGACTGAGGGCTCCAGCAAAGCTGAGTCCCAGGAACTGGCAGTCTTAGAGCCCTGATTCTGTTTTCACCTTTGTGAATTAACTTTATTAGGGACAGACATGGCAAATGTATACACAAGAGGGAATGTAGAATCTGTCTAATCATTTTCAGCCCAACCCATAAAATCTGAGAAGGTTTGTCTATATCCAAGTGTTTTCCTGTTGACTCAGTCCTCACAGGCATTGACCAAAGCACAGAATGAATTGGAGGAGCTCAAAGTTTCCAAAAAATAAGACCCTTCAGCCTTGCTTCTGCTCCTGCCAATAGCAGAACTTGCCTTGCTTTGGAGGCCAGGCATAGCTAAAGCCAAAAATCAAATGGGTGCACATCAGTGCCAGCATCACACTCTGCAGATTGCATGAACATCCGGAACTGTGCTGCTAAAGATCACTGTGGGGGCATGGAAGAGGATGAGAACAGAGCTGCTGGCTCCAAGACCTAAGCTAAAAAACCCTTTGGCTGTGGACAGTTTATCTCCTAAAATGCCATGATGCCAGAGGGTGGGTAGGATTTCAGTGCCAAGGGACAGCGCTGCTCCCCATACCAGGACTGGCTTCCAAAGCTTTTTGCCATTCTTGCCTTCAAGTTGTGGTTTCAGTGTCATTTGTCCCTGGCAAACCATTAGCATCAAGATTTTCTCTGTGCTATACTTTGGCCAAACCTTGAAAGTGGCTTTTTTCTTTCTTTTTGTTTTATTTGTTTTTAATATAGTAACAGAATGTTTCCTCCCTTGTGAAAAGCTATCACCTGCAATATGGATGATGTGTCCTCTGCTTTGTATCTGGTCAACCATCACTTCAGGCTAAAATCCTGTCTCTGTTCTGGTCTTAGTGCATTACTCCCAGTTCAGTTCTAACTGAAAGCAGTGAGGTGATGCCTGTGTAGAGCTGTATATAGAAGAGATATTAACCCATGTAGTTTTCAAACTCTGTATATGCATAGGTGTGTACAAAGGCACATCTTGTATATGTGAGTACGTACACACACGCGCAATTCCTCTAGCTTTAAGTCATGCTCCTGGTAAGAAATGCAACAAATCATAATGGTGATTGCCTGGGAAATGTTCTCCTCCTGTTGTTACAGATACAGTCATGTTCTTTATGAATGGATGTACAGAAAATAAACCCTACACTTCTCATTTGCAAAATCTCAAAGGCTCAGCAGTAAATTCTCTTGTTCCAGCAAACCAAAATACTCTATTGCACAAACAGAGCTGTAACTGCACTCCAGTGTGCTTGTGCCTCTGTTCCACAGGGCCTATTTTGTGAGAATAGCTGTATTTGCCATTGCTAATGGCCAGCATGGATATTTACCAGGCACAGACATTTTAGGTTCTGCTGTATTACAGCTTCCCTGAATACTAAGAAGGCCTTTATTTATGTTGCAGAATGCATGTTTGAGGACTTCTCCCATGGCTCTGCCGTAGATGTCAAGCCTCAGACCACACCAATGTTGTATCAGAGGTATATGGTAAGCATTCATTCATGTTTCCCAGGCTGCATGTGTGTACTCTGATGATGAAGTTAAGTTGTATTAAATGCTAAGTTTACTCAAGAGAAGTCCTGTCTGGCTCATGACCATTGCATGCGGCTCCTGTGCAAACTGCTTAACCAGGTAATTATTGTCTCAAGCTGTCCTGTTTCTGATAATACATGTACAAGGTAGTTGATTTGGTCTGTGGATTGGATGAAAGGTCTGTGCAACATACTTGTTCTTACCACCAGTGAAACCAGCGACAGTGATTTTGTTGTCTCCACTAAGCTTAGGAGCATGTCCCCTCTGAGAAATGCAGAAAACATTAGTGATGAGGTGATATATAAAATTACTTTGATGTTGCAGAACTGCAGCAGCCATTTCAATAGCTGTATAATTAGATGTCCCAACACACAGAAACCATTATGTGAGCTTTGATAATGGAAAATCTCAGATGTAACCATGTGAAGATGTGTGCGTGTCTAAATATGTAGGTGTATTAGTGAGATTTTCAGGAGCACCTGCTTGGGTTAGATGCCTAACTCCATAGAAATCAATCCTGGATTAAATATAGTCTCTGAGCATCAAATACATTTAGGTTCCCAATTCCTACTAGGCATTACAGTGTCTTACAGGTGAGGATCCCGTGGAGAGTTACTCATCTGGTCTCTGGGAATCTAGGTCTGTTCCTGCATTTTTTCACGAAGTCCTGTGCCTTTCTGCATCTTTCAGAGTGTAAAGCATTTTGAAACCTAAGAACACCCAGTCTCTAAAAAGAATGCTTTGTATGGCATTCAGTTTGTACAAACTTTGGGATAAAAAGTGCTCAGTGGATGAAGTATTGTTGTGGTTTGGCTCTTTTTTTAACCGAGTTCTGCTATTGAGGTGTACAGTTACGTCTTCCCCTAAACTTCCCAGAACATAGCTAACAGTAATGATTTGTCTTGTAATGCTCCCTGAATATGGTTTGGGAAATTAATATCTTTATTTAAAGATGAGCAGCACTGGACTTGTTGCTGTTTAAAGGGTCAGGTAGGCAGAAGATCACACCTTAATTATTAGTCTCTAAGCACCACTGATTTCTGAGTTATCTGCTCCAGGCATCGTTTGTTTGGTACATTTCTGACCTTGGTTCATTTGACTGATAAGAAACTTTGGGGAAAAAAATAAGTCTAGTGAATATAATTAATATCTTCTTATTAATACAGTTATTTATGAGACAGCTGTCTCCAGTTGATGGCTGGAATAACTTTTGCAAGAGCGAAATCCTTGTTGAGGTGTAGTTATACCAACCTCTTTCCAGAGCTCTGCTGCAGTTTTGGGGTGAGACGCTTGGTTGACGGCAGTGGCCTCCAGCCATAGAGCTGCACTGATCATCATCAACTGTCCTGTCAGTTCTGAATCTGAATTTATACCTGCAGGACAGATTCATCAATAGTGTTGCTTGGTGCAGCTCCCCTTGCAGTGATAATTATGCAGTTCTCCTACAGCCTGAATCTGTGTTGACTTGGAAGATAAATTAGTTACCTTTCCACTTGCCATTGGCCTTCCTTTGTTGGTTAAGGATTATCTCACCCCCCCCTCTTCTCTTTGTGTATCAGAAAGTCAATTAACTGTTTTCCCATCTGATTTGAAATCTATAGGGGGAAAGAAACCCAAACCCAAACTTTTCTAAAGCTTGAACTGGAGTTTAACCAAATGTCTTTGTCACAACTTTGCAGCTCAAGACAAGTTTTATTTTCCCTGTAACCCTGAGAATCCTTTGCTCAGTCTGGTTTACCAGCTGAGGCTGGATTCTTTCCATAATTCTCACTGATTTTGTAGGTTTTTAGGTTTGAAGACTGTTTTTATTGTTTCTCTGTCTTTCTTTTTCTCGCATAAAGATACATTTTATGGGAGTGAAAATACTAATATGACAAATTAGGCCAACATATACCTATTCTGGTACGTTAGAATAGGTATATTCACAGGTCCTTCAATTCTGTACAAGACAGAGGGTGGATTTAGACGAGCTCTTGGGCAGAAGCTCTTCCCTGTGAGGGTGCTGAGGCGCTGGCACAGGGTGCCCAGAGAAGCTGTGGCTACCCCGTGACTGGCAGTGTTCAAGGCCAGGTTGGACACAGGGGCTTGAAGCAATCTGCTCTATGGAAGGTGTCCCTGCCCATGGCAGGGGGTTGGAACTGGAGAAGCTTTAAGGTCCCTTCCAACCCAAACCAATCTGGGATTCTATGATCAACAGAAGCATTGAAATTAATGGTTGGACCATATGATCCTTGAGGTCCGTTCCAACCTGATATTCTGTGATTGAAATTAGTGATTAAATTCCAGCTCTGATATCACAGAGGGTTACACAGCTTCCCAGGCAGTGAGCGCTGTGTTGCAAACTCTTCCCTAATGACTTTCTTCTCCTGCAGCTGGTGGAGTGGCATGATACAAGCAGGGTCTGATTTGAGTTGTAAAGGTGTACATTTTCTTGGGTTGGAGGCAATAGTCCCTCTCCCAGCTGTCTTGCTGTGCACTACAACTGCTGCACCTGCTGCAGCCGAGTCCCTGAAGGCTGTGAATCACTGCCTTTTTCTGAGCAAATAACCCAAGCCCTTGGCTTCTTCAATCCAGAATGATTGGGAATATTTTTTGCAGAGCACGAGTCGTGTATCCTTGTAAGCAGGTTGTATTTCTAAAGGGATTACAAAGGATTATGATGAGTTACTAAGATCTGTGCGTCTTCTCCAGTCCTCTTGCTTGCACAGGATTTATTGGTTTAGTAAAGTCCTGATGAAGATCGTAGATTTTCCCAGAGACAGCAGGGAAATTAGTATTCCTTTTGCAAACACCCTGGTTCCATTCCCCCACAGTGACACTTGCTGAATAATGTGTTAGAGCTCTCAGTGACTCCTTCCTAGAGACCTGTGAAAATCTGCAGAGATAATTACCACAGTAGGAAATGACTACAAATAAATGCAGTTTCCCCCTTGTTTTAGCAGCTTTCTGAGATTGCACTTTCTTTCCTCTCTGTTACCAAGTGCATAGCTCCTAATTTTGTTTCAGTATCATTAAATCGATTAGATTTTGATTCATAAGATCTCTCCACCTACTTAAAGATGATTGCAACATTCAGTTAAACTGGAGCTGCAGCTTTGTGCAGAGCACAGTTGCTGTATGGGCTGAATTAGAACCAATTTCTCAAATTACTAAAACTGGTTGTCCCAGACAAGCACTAAGATTAAACCCATCTCCTCTGATATTAGGCATTAATGTAGTCAGCCTTCCTTAATGCACTCCTACACCAAATCTGACCCACTTGGGACCCCCCCTCTCGTTGTCTGCTGTTAACTGAGTTTATCATGTGCAGTTTCCTAATTTAGATGAGTCCAGGAGTGTGAATGTGACATGATGAAGGAAGCTGCTACACTTTGTTCAGTTTCTCAGATAAGCAGGGATCCATAGGATGGTGCTAACTTGACCAGTGTGCTTCTAAAGCTGCAAAGATTCCCTTTCTCTAAGGTGTCTCTTTGGATGAATGGGTTCATCTTCTAGCCATGGTCCTTTGGTGTTTTCATTATGGTTCTTTTCAGGTTCTCTGTCTTGGAGCAACTGTTTGTCTCTTTGCTGAAAGAAAAATAGTCAAGTCCTCTCGAATTTCTGTTCTGTTTTTTATTATTTCTTTGTCATGGGTTCAGCAGTAGCAGTCATTTTTCTCCTTCTTAGTAGTTGGTGCAGCACTGTGTTTTCGACTTGTGGCC